>JAAGNO010025060.1:38025-52628 GCA_033439905.1 Ceryle rudis
AGCTCTTTACCATGAGAGTGGTGGAGCAGTGGAACAGGTTGCCCAGGGAGGTGGTTGAGGCCCCATCCCTGGAGACAGTCAAGGTGGGGCTTGACGAAGCTCTGAGCACCCCGCTCTAGTTGAGGATGTCCCTGCTGTCAGCAGGGGGGTTGGACAAGATGACCTCTAGGGGTCCCTCCCAACCCAGACATTTCTATGTTTCTATTTCTAATAATGGGAATTTGGGCTTAGATTTCAGCAAAGAGATGATAATTGCAAATATGAATCACAAGTAGAGATGACAGTAAAATTCATTTCCTCTCTCCACCAATCCCATTTTGTTACAATTGAGCCAGGTAAACATGGCCCATGTCAGAGAGCTCTAGCACCACTGCCCACTTGCACTGAAGTTTCCCAGTGGCTGAGAATACACTCTAAATTCTATCATGTTACAACAAAACCAGACACATTTCACAAAGGCAAAGGTCTTAAAGCAGATGAAAGGCATCACAAAATGTTTTCTCAGAAATACAGATTTATAAAGTGCTAGCCACTGACAATTTGAGCGGCGTACGTCAGACTAGTCTGCAGAATGCATTTATCATGGATTTCTGAGCATGATTTTGCAATTGAGACAATACAATCATTGTTTACAAGCTGCCACAACTTACACATCTGTATTCTTCACATATCATCAATTTTGCTCTACAAGTAACACAACATCCTATGAAAAGAACATTAAAAAAAAAAAAAAAAAGGCTTCATGTGTATGTTGTTACTTGGGAGATTTTTTTCCCCTCCAACAAAATACATTCTCAAAAGTCTACTGGAGGTCATTACCTTTAGGTCCAGTAACATCGTTAACAAGAGAATTAATCAGTGGATTCATAGATCTTTTTCTGAAGGAAATGGGACGAATCTAATTCTGGAATCTAAAGTGTAAAACTATCTGAAACCACCACATGCCAATAAATCGGGAGAACTTTCCACTTTCTAACAGAAGGAACAAACTGTGTGAATAGGAAATAGTCTCTCTGATACCTTGTTTTTTACCCAGACACTCAAGAACATTAAACATATTCCCCATCTGCTTACACATGGATAAGATTTCAGCAAAAAACTCTCTTGTGTGACCACTTTACTCTCTACACATCCCCAGCGGTGAACTGACCTAAAGAAATTCTTAAATTTAGAGTATTTTTGCAGATTCTCTATACACACATTTTATATACAAATACAAATAGATACATATTCAAGGAGAATCTGGATGATGCTCTTAGTCACATGGTTTAGGTTTAAGTAGCCTGGCGAGAAACAATTTGTATGGGTCCCTTCCACCTTGAGATATTCTATGATACTATGGAATACTATAGACAGATGTCAGGTACTAGTACCTGACCTGTCATTCATTATTTTGATTTTATTAGGGATGTTAACTTGATTTCCAATCTAAGTGGTTAGCACACATTTAAGAGAATTACAAATGCTTATTTAAAAAACACACAGAGTCGGCTCACTCCGAGAACTTCATAAATATGCAGCAGGAAACTCCCAAACAGTGACTCATAACTTCAGAGATCTTAAAGCAGACAAATAATCATGAATTTTCCAACTGTTACTCATACTTGATTAAAACCTAATCCAAATCCATCCTGCTTCTGTGAAAACCACTTGACCATCAGTAAGTTCTACAGAAATATAAGGGCTACAGGAAACAAGCAAAAACAGGTAACGGGGAAGAATGCTAATTCTTAACAGTTTGTATGAAGAAACTATTCCATACAAACATACATTGAACAATAATTGTTCTCTTTACAGATGGATTTCAGCCATTATTAAATAGGTGCCTTCACCTATTTAAGAATGAATGACCGATTCAGAGAAAAAACAAACAGACCAACACTTTACCAACTTTTTTTTTTCCTGGGAAAAAAAAAAAAAAAACAATAATCTGGGAACATGCAACAATCCTGCAGTTTCTTCTCTGTATGCGTATATCTAGTGAAAGCTGGAACTCAACGATCCTGTCAAGCACGTGGTTAGAAACGGCACTGACATCCTCCAGCTACCTACTCTTACAGAATTATGATAGAGTAAATGCTTAATGGCTTGATGCTAAATAATACCATAATACTACTATTTTGTCCTGAAATCAGTGTATCTTTTTCAAGGTTATCAGTATTATATACATATTATATACATATACATAATATAATACATATACTATATATACATATAATATACATAATTACTATAATGGTAGCGAGTTCTGTAAAATCAACAAGAACAAGGCCTTCTACATTCTTTCTTGCAAAATATTGGTTTCTTTTATAGACACCTTATTAACCCTTTTACCAAAAGACAAGCTAATGTATGCACAAAGACGGATAAATGCAAATGAGTATCATCACATGGCAACAAAAGTTAAAATATCTATCCATGCCATTTGTCACTCGAATGACAAAAGTCCTGCACGTGACACAAGGAAACTCTTAGGGATTCATTTTAAACAAAAGGGTGGGACACCATCCTGTACTTCTGAAGATGTACAAAACATACCTGATGGCCTACAATTATTTAAAGAAGGATATTCTAATGAACCACTAACTAAAGCCTGTTTTGAGCACTTCTCTGAAAGCAAGCGAAGTCCACAGGACTTGAGGAGCATACCATACATGGAACTGAACAGAGCACCCTGCCCCACTCCAGCCTGTGCTACATCCTCACTTCCCACAGCAGATCAGGACACTGCTTGGTGAACTTCCATGCAAACAGGCCAAATACTTCCCAGTTACAGCAACAACACTGGCTAGAAGTCAGAAACTATTTTTGCTATGTTCCAAACCAATTAAACGATAGCCAAGAGCCAAAAGAAATCAAATATCCTATTCTTGGAAAATATGTGTACAAAACAGACAAAAAAAATGGCAATTAAAAGAATTGTGATGGAATCGTGATTTTATATTTTTATTCAAATTGATTTAACCTGAATGACAGTGCTTTGCTTCATCCAAAAGCAGATTAACTCTTTAGTTTATTTGGGTTCTTTTTGTGTTCTCTTTCCCTAAAGATAGAAATAATTACATGAAAATTAGATTTGGTTAACTAAAATACACAATTCCAGCCATTCAGAAGTCTTCTTATGCCCTCTGCTTTTTTTTTTTTTTTTTTTAAATGATGAATGATTAAAACCAGGTGATGGTTCAATTTCATCTTTGCTAAACCAAGCGCTCCCTCCCAGCTCGCAAACTCATCCTTAGTAGCTGCTTATTGGGAGAAATTACAAACACTGAATCTTACACACTCACGTTCACCTACACATAGTATTTTACTGAATAGAGTTAGGAACTTGTGATATTTAAATGTCATTACTGTTTGTATTATACTCTCTCTAGCAGAAGGTAAACAGTAGTCAAAACTTCATCTCAAAGTCAAGCAACAACGAAGCATAAATAGCCAACTACATATTCTTGCATCTAGATGATGTAGTCACACCCTGCTTCAAAAAAATAATGAAGTTATAAAGAATCAAGTTGTTCTTGTCCATCTTTTAACATTTTAATTTTATCACACCAAATGGTAAACAATCTGTTTGGCAACTTATGATCTATTTTTACCAGGTAACATGAGGGTAACTTCTCCCTATTGAAATAAAGACACATAAGAACTCAGTTTAAATATACAAGCCTCGCAGTTTTAATATAGAAAAAGTGTAAACTGCTCCTAAGAACTGTGCTTGAGGGTTTATTTGTAATCTTTTGCCTACGGCAACCTACCTGCATTCAATCCGTATCAGAGAAAAATGAAGCTATATGGATTTTAAAAAGGAAATTAACTTTCGCAAAGCATGTAAGAAAACCAAGTGAGTTCTGAAAGTTAGAGTTACATGAAGTATTTTAAGTATTCGGTACTAAAATCGTACCAAGGTAACTGCAGTAGGCACAAAATGTTAAAAAAGAAAATATCCATGTTTAAAATATCATGGGATAAAATTAAACATAAAATTATGACAGTACTTCAAGTCAGCCAAAACTTCAATAGATTTATCTAGACTGCTCTATCCTAAAAGCTTCCCTTTCCTCCCCTTACAAGCTGCAATTTTCTGAGAACAGGTACTGTTTAAAGAAAAACAAAACAAAACAGATGAGACAGAACAGAATTTTAAAAGCTTGGTAACTAAGTTTTCCCTGCACACTATCTTCTTCCACATTCTCTTCTTCACTGAGAGCGTTTGCTCACTGGAATGGGCTCCCCAGGGAAGTGATCACAGCACAAAACCTGTCAAAGTTTAAGGAGCATCGGGACACGCTCTTAGTCATATGGTTTAGTTTTAGGTTGTTCTGCATGAAGCACAGCGTTGGACTCAATGATCCTTATATGGGCCCCTTCCAACCTGATTCAAACAGTCCACCTTGGTGGCTTCACAGGAACTCTGCACAATCCACTGCTGCTCTTTATGGGCAAGTTTTCAGGATTCGGTTTGTCTGGATAAGCAAGATTCCTTTGTGGTCAGTCTCCTAGTTGTCCGTATTTACTGAGTCTTTATTCAAGTTGTGGAGCGGTCTTGAATCATGCAAACTTGATTATTTCAGAATGAATTATGAAGGGCTGCATTAGGAAGTGTTGAAAGGAGGTGACCTTTCTCCTCTGCTAAGACCCATGAGAATGCCATGTCTAATGCTGAGCCCCCCAGTCGAGGAGAGATGCGGGCATACCGAAGCATGTCAGCCCAGGGTCATGAAGATGACTGAGGAGTTTGAGCACCTCTCACACAAGGAGAGACTGAGAGAGCTTGGAGTGTGCTGCCTGGAATAGAGAAGGCTTGGGGAGACTTTATCCACATGTATAAACATCCAATGGGAGGGAGCAAAGAAGATGTAGCCAGGCTCCTCTCAGTGGGTTCCAACGGAAGGACAAGAGGCAATGGGTACAAACGGAATACAGAAAATTGCCTTTAATCATAAGGAAGAGCTTCATTATCATTAACATAGTAAAACACTAGATCAGGTTGCCCAAAGGACTAATGAAGTGTCCATTCTTGGAGATACTAAACAGCTTAGTAGACATGACTCTTGAGTAACCTGCTCTAGCTGACCATGCTTTGACCAGGTGAGTTTGACTAGACCATCTCCAGAGATCACTTCCAACCAAAAGGATTCTGTGATACTAAACTGGAAGGTGTACTTCATCCACTACCAGGCATTCAAGCCCACGATACCAGCAACAGTCCAACATAAAATCCTCCATCCCTCCTCAAAAGCACTGGTAGCATAGACAGCCTCTCTTTAGCAGCAACCGTTTCACCTTTAAAACATGCATTTTTGGTCACTTATCTCACTAATGTAGAGACCCTCCACTCTGTCACCAGAGACCCTCCATTCTGTCACCAGAGAGAGCTGACAAGCCAGCACACAGCAGCCAGGACACAGCAAGCAGGGACCTTGTAGCCTTCCTCTCTGCTATCCAGCCATACCTTTGTAAAGCAGCACAGCCAACAGCTACTCCTACCTGAACACATTTGTGCCGGGTTGTGTAACACAGGTGAATGACTCTGCATTTTTATGTAATACAATCAACAAGTGCTAATACTTCACTACTTTAAGAAAGCGCTGGGGACCACAGTTTGCACCATTCTAAATATATCCTCAATTAGTAAAAATAAATCACTCATGTCCTCAGGCCTTGCAATGTAGAATGGTGCTTGATTTATAGACTCCACGTCCATCACTGCCTTTTGCTTCTCTGCTCTTTTTCAGTTGGCTTCAACAGACCACCAATTCAAGCAGAAGAACTCAAAAGACTTTGTCAGCACACAGCAGTCTGCAGGTCAGGCTTAAGCCATCTGATTCACTGTTTCATAAGCCTCTAATATTTTGAGGGAAAAATACAAAAAAAAAAAAAAAATAGACTTCAAGTTTACTTCTTAATTTTGCTCTAGTTTAATTCTTTCCAGTGAGATAAAGGAAGAGATCTAAGGATAAAATGAGAAAGTGTTCAGGTAAGATTATATAAAAGCATAGTACAGGTAGACAGCATTTTAGTGGACTTTTTATTTTAATATTTCAAATCCTATAGATAGAAATATGAGAAGGAAGGATATAAGATAACTCTTAGAAATTTAAATAAAAGTGCAGTCGCTTTTGACATATATAAATTCCACCTTTTCCATTCACAAGATTGCCACTTGTCTTGAATTTTGTCAGAGGAGACTCCCAGTTTTGATAGACCTGTCATGTGCCCTGTCAAACAAGCTTGCAAGATATTGTAAAACTTGTAGAGGGAAGTATTTTTCGATCGTGATGCGGGTATGACAGCTTTATGAATGACGTCAGGAAAAACCGTTGTTCCACAGAGCAAATATCTGGCTAGTTATTATACACTACTCACCCTCTGCCCACCTGGCTCAGATGTTTCAGGCCTTTATCTTTAAAAGATCAAGAAAGGCCAACACAATATACAACTTAAGCTTGGTAATTAGAGACAGAATAATTAGGGGGGTTAGCCATTTTCTGTATAATGGAGATTATAATACAAACCTAACCAAATGTGCTAGAAGTGGCTGTATGTTCTCAGTGATCCTCTCAAAATTATAACACTCTGGTATATGCACTCCCATGTTTGGAAGTGCTTCTTTGAAATGTTTGATGCAAGAATCCATGCATGAACATACAAATGGGAGCCAAAAATAGATCCTTGTTTGCACTAACAGTCTAATAGAAACCCACACCTTAAAAAGATACTGATCAAGAACGTAAAAGATAGATGCTTTTTACTTCAGATCTTTGCCATCAGAAGATCCAGCTCCTGGCTATCTCTTAGCACTTGCCAGGATGCATGTTCTTCAAAAATATTTAGGAGAACATATTTTTAATGCTCATTTACTGTTCTTCGTTTCGGTTAACAAAGATGACGGCATGTCCAATGCTTTTCCTACGTGGACACCTGCTCAACTCTGTCTACTGAGATTCACTAATATAATCTAAAAGCAGAGAGCCATATTATAAAATTTAACCAATGGCACAGTCCGCAGAGGAAAGTTATGAGTTTATACTTACAAGAGCAGCCACATCCAGTAACCAAAACAGGATGCCTAGAGAACAGAGCAAGAACACAAAGTACTTCCCAACCCTCTCTCCCAGTCACAAGTAGTATGAGATTCCTTGAAATGAATGTGAATTCTATGTATTTAGTAACCCTCAGTGAGGCTCTATTCTCTGATCCTCTTTAATGTTTCTCTGAAATGAGAACAACTTTCACCATCTCCCTCCTTCAAGTGTTTCTTCACATCTTCAAAGAACTCCAGTATGTGGAGCATATGGGCTGTGAAGCACTGACTTCAAATACAAACAACAAACAACAAAAAAAGACAAGTTTTGTCCCCAGTATATTGGACATACTCATGTGTCCACTGATTCTGTATTAGCAATTTCTATCAAAGTGTCCAACAGAGACATCAGGCTTCGCAGTACACAGCGTCCCAGATCTGGAATCCTCTGAAAGCACTGGCATCGTACTTGCCATCTATCAATCAATCCTCAAGCATAAAGATGGTTGAAAGCAGGTGACAAACTATAGTCAAAAACTTAACCATTCCACCACTTCAGTTCACAGAGGTGCTCTTGTGGACAGGAACATTAGTTTTGTTCATCCTTATCACATAATTTTCCACATAACATATTTGGATCCCAACAAAATTTTTTTCAGGGCGCTTTTGAAAGTTTTCATCTTGCTTTTAATGTACTCTTTTGCCTTACTGTTTAAACATGCCAATTTCTTTTGCTCTCTACTCATATCCTTCTTGACAGGTAAAAGGCTCTTCCTATGGAAGTATTTTTGTTCTGTGCTTCTGATGGGGTACCCTCAAAAAGTTTCCATGCAACCTACCAAGGTTTAACTCTCAGCTGCTTTGCTTCCTTTCAAGAATTCTCATTTTTATGAATATTTGCTTTAAGTGGCTTCAAGAAGCTGTGCACTGCTTCTTTGACTGTTGTTGCTGTATCCAAGCATCACCATTAAAATCACTATCAAAATCACTATTTCAAGGCCCTTCAGCCTCACATTTTGAACCAGGTGCTACATATTCCCCAGGAAAGTGTCTGAGATTGACTTTCTAATCAACTGCTCCAAAAAACAGACATGTCTGCAAATTTAGTTTGTCTCATGTCCCAGTGCAGCATTGGTTCAATTTACAACACAACAGTCAGGAGTCATCTCTTACTAGTGACTCCAAAAATCACAGACTCTCCGATTTCCCCTAAGTTCCTACAATCAGAACCATCATGCCTATCAGGCTATAACGTTGATTCATTACTATTCATTACTCCTCTTCCTACTTAGGGCTGAAATTTCACACTTGGAATTGCGTTATTTTTTGCAGCTATTAACAAAAGAAATTCAGCGTTACTCGCTGATATGGTTGATTTAGTAATGTGATTTGCTTAAACTTTTCCCTAATTCACAGCACTGAACCACTACCAAAAAACCTACTGAGCATTCACTGAAATGCTCACCATTGTAATGCAAAGGAGATACTTAGAAACTTTAAATTAGGTTAACAAAATTTGTGAAGTGATGCTCTGCAGCTGATGGTTCTGCTAAAGCAAGTAGTACAGTGCTGGATTTCAGAGTTCAAGTATCAGCAGACATGTCTAAAAGATTTCCTTATCTGACAACAGAGTGAGTGTTCCTCACTTCTGGAATATCTGTCCCACACTCATCTCTAAGCCTGGCACAATGTGATGGGTAATAAAACATGTTAGGATAATGCTGAATTTAAGTCATTATTAATGCAACTCACTAACCTGCCTCTGCTTTTAAGTGCTATTGTATCAGTCAAAACAGAAGAGATGTGACAGACAATTCATACATGCAAAGCTCCACGTTGCTGATTTATCTATAGATGTGGAATGTTTTCTTCTACTTCAATCAAGCTAAGAAGTTGGTGTCAAATGTTTTAACGTATAGAAAAAATAAATTAAAAAAAAATCATCTCTGTACTGCTGTAGATACACAGCACCACACGGAGGAGAGTACAAGAAACAGGCCAAAGGACTGTAGCTTGATTTTCTGTGTGATCCTTACAAAGCAGATCTTTGAAACAGAGACCCTCTTTCTCATAAAAAGCCCAAGGGTCAAAATATGACCTGCAAATGTTCTCACCTCAAATTTTCCAAATATTTCAACAGCAAATTGCTCATTAAATTCACAACTACACAAAGTAATTCTTTTTGTCTGCTATTAGAATAGCAGCTCCTTTGAATGATCATGATGGATGGTGCAGTGTTTTGCATAGTAGTATTTTCCTGGTTTAATTACACACATAGTCAGTAGAGTTCTCAGATGTTTCATACGGCATCACCTCACAAAGGATCTGTTTTGTCACCATTCCTGTATGCTCAATCTGAGAGTCTAAGGAATGTATTTTATCAGGAAGATCTGACAAGAGAATAGCCAACAATAGAGGGAGAAGGAGCATTTAAGTTTGGGGTGGAAGTTATTTCCTGACTGAAGGTTTTTTACCCTTTATTTTTCAGTTTACTGGATGAATAGGGTGTCCCAGGTTCTGGCAATGGGAGCTGCAGGGACAAGGCTCGGCGAGGAGAGGCTGGAACTGCCGCGGGCCAGACACAGCCGATCCCACCGAGGGACACAGCTGAGCCCCTCGGAGCCAGGGCTTCAGCTGTGGAGAGCTCCGGTGGAGGCAGGTTGTCCCTGAAGGGCTGGAGCTGGGAAAGGGCCAGCACTGGACCAAAAATCGAACCAACGTCATCACAACACTGACAAAAGTGGACAATTTACACACACAATACAACACCAACCCTTGACCCTTCATCCCTTTACAACAACAAAAGGTTCCTCCAAATTATTTCACTCTGGCAATGTCCAGGCTGAGTTTTGCCTGTTACTTCTCCCAGTCACAGTCCTTATCAGCACCCATGAGCTTTTACATCATACTCTCTCCCCATCCTTTTGACAAGGGAGCAGCTGGGAGGATGTCTGGCAGCCAGCCAAGGTCATCTCACCACACTGAAATGGTCTATAAAAATATAATTTTTCATTTATTTTTTTTTCTTCTTACTAGACTCCAGACGATTTGCTTTTTCCTTACAATGGCCTTACAAAAAAACTGCATTCAGACAGTCAACAGCATTCTGACATGAACATCCTTCTCCCTAATTTGTTTATACTTATGAATGTCCTAATTTTAAACAATTCTTGATAGACTCCGGTGTACTTAAGGCATATAGTGGAAATAACCATGTTTTTCACAAGCACAGAAGTTCTGACTGAGGGTCATAACAGGAACTCAAAAAGGCTAATAAATAAAACACAGCCTATAGAATCTCACCTTTTTGTTACAATAGTATATTCTTGTACATGTAAAGATTATAAAGAAGTAAATCTTTCTGGATCTTCGACGGTATTGCTCATTCCAGTCATATTATCTGTGTAACCAAAAAAGTTAAGCATTCAGCACTTCACAGGTGTCAAAGTGACAGATTCACATTAATAATAATAATGCTTTCAGTATTTACTTTAAATTGTCTTTCTTAACATCTTGCCACTGAATCCTTTACTTTCTGTCCTTTTCAGATGATCTGTTCTTCTGTCCCAGCCCGTGTGTCATCGTGGGAGAACTGCTGACTTTGTCTAAATGCAAGCAGCTTGTCAGAAACTTCATCAAATCTGAGTTAAATGTAGGTGGTGAACCATAATACATGTGCCACTTCTACTGTAGTCCCCCTTGGCAATTCCAAAATTTCAAGGAACCAGCCACATGCTGTATTTTTATTAAGAATGGAAGCTTTGCACATTGCAAGTAGAAGTCTGAGAGAAGCAGAAAACAAAAATGTAGAGATGCCCAACTCACAGAAAGATTTCTAAGAGCTGCAATTGACTTGTGGAAAAAAAAACAGTGTATTGTTTAAAAATCTATAATATAATCTAAAGAAAAGAAATCCTCCACCTTTCAAAAGGTAGCACTATTTCTTTAGGACAAGGCACTGACTTTGTAACCTAGTAATGAATTGCTGAAAGCATTATACTTCCAATGAGATATTGTAAAACCAGAACTCTGGCCCCTGTTCTTAAAACCTGATAGGTTTTGTAACAGGGAACTGATAACCTTCATGTTTTCTCCAAATTTCATTTGGATAATTATACTCCTACTAACTACTCTGGTAATTTTAAATGTCTAAGAGTCACCAAAACAAATTACACTACATCTTACCTCTCAGACCAGAATATAAGGAACTAGAAGGTCACTGAGATAAACAGCAATAGATTGGTAGACAATCCTACTAAATGTCAGCAAAGCAATTTTGCAGAGGATATAAAATGCAATGGAGAGCTAAGGCAAAAAAATGTTAATATTACACTGAATGTTAATAGTACACTGAAAATATTACACAGAACTGGAGTTTCAGTTTAGACAGTGGCTCTTTTTACATTTTATTTATTAACAAAAGCTATTCTCCTGTTAAGCATAGCTGTTCTCTGCACTGGGGCCAAATGAAAGCCCTGTTACTTGTGCGTAACCTGTTTTCAGACACAAGACAGTGCAGTAAGGATAATTCTCCATACTCCTTACAAGGAACAACACAAGCACAAGAGAAATAGTACACCACAGGGAAGTAAGTAAACAAGACAAATAGTAAAAAAATTAATACAAAATAAGCTTTAACAACTCACCAGGTGAAAAATGAAAAAATGACCTTGAACTATCCTTGAAAAGGGGTGAAATCAAAGCAACACATCCACTTAGAACTTATCAGGGAAAGTAAAAGAAATACAAGACATTTCTTTAATTTCTCAGAAGAGTTAAGGCTATAATACAGAAGGAAAAAAAAAAATCACACACTAGAAAAGCTTGAGAAGGGACAACAGAAAGTGATGTTTTCATATCAATTATACTTTTCATATAAATAACTTTTAAGTTCAAATCAGTAGCATGCATCAAGACACTGAAGTAGAACAAGGATGTTTATCATCATTTAAAAAAAGGATTTTAGAATAAGGAACAACAAAAAGAACAAGAAAATAACATTCTCCTTTTAAAATAGATTGGAAAGTTCAGCACTTACAACACTACAATTCTTAAGGTTTCAGTCATTCAATAGAACGTATCTGAATACAGAGATCTGAAAATGTACTGGAAGTACACCAGGATACTAAGAAAATATTTTCTTACTAAATCCATTTATTTTAGATCACTTTCAAGACAGGTCTTGCATTGCCATTGATGATATAAAATAACCTACGCTCCTTTTAAAAACAGATGGAGGTACTGAGGCAGTGCTATAGTCCTTGACATGCAACTACACTCATTATTCAAACCATAATAATTTTGCTGAAAAAGCTTCTAAAGCCATCTCTGAAAATTTAATATACTTACACCAGAGTATATTTATAGGTATGTTTTCAAGTACCAGGAGTGTATCGTGTTGATCTTTTGGAATAAATTAAAACCTAATGTAATAACATCGCTCTGTTTTGTGACTAATATTCTACTCTTGGCTCATCTCAGACTTACGCTCTACAACTTCCATTTGATATTCCATACATTAAAAAACCCATCCCTTTCCAGAACTTCACCAAAATTCCTCCACTTTTTAACCTTTGCTGGTAAGCTCGCTCTTCATCAAACGTGACATTTAACATTTCCCTTAGTGAACTTACCTATACTTTCCAGAACTAACAACTTACCCCTTGAGCGTTTCAATAATATGTAAATAAATAAACAAAAACATTTTAATCCTGGCATACGGAACTGACTTCTAAAAGAAGGAGCTAAAGAGAGTCTATAAACAAATTTTGAGTATCTTTGTTAGCTGCCTCTTAACACTTCCAACAAGTTACTTTAAACATTTGCAGCACGACAGTGAAACTGATTCCTCTGCAATGTGCTATCTCCTCATACAAGCATTTTATATTTTTATTACAGACATTTCAAAAGGCATGTTAATGCTTTATTTGTTGTGACTGTAACTCATTCATCTGAGACTCACAAAAGTGCCCCTATGCACCACTTAAGGTGGTTTTTATAGTTCTTTCATCAAGTCCTCAAAGGAGATCTTACAAGAAAGAAAAATTGTGTTTAAAGTGCCCACCTTGATACCAAAAGTATGACTTCAAAATCAGATACTCAAACTCACAGAACTTTGCACTTCGTAAAACAGCTTTGTGTTTGCCAGTGAGCTTAGATAAAGGCACAGGAGATTTGAAGAACCCCATTCTCTTCTGTCCATATGCACTTTGATAAGATTTTTCTGACTGATTCCCCTAGTCCAGCATGGCTAGGAAATTTAAAATTCAGTCATGAAAACCATACCTGGAGTATTATTAATGTAATAATCGCTTAATAATGGTTAATCACCAAGCAGGCTACTGAAATCTAATTACATCACTGATCAAATTAATGTTCTCATGCTGTCACACTCTTTAAAACGTACTTGTATGCAAAGCAACAGTTTGGTTAGCACTTCCACAGCCAATCCTGCACTTCAGAAAAAAAGAAACCATAAAATCTTGGAGTAAACTGAACCTCAGTCCTATCTGGGTTTACTGAATTGTGACATGGCATGTTACACTGCAGCAATCACAGCCTAAGGCAATACTGTCCAGGCCAAACCCAAGCAGCATCGTGCAATCTTGCACTGGCAGCAGGATGTTAATGTGCAGTCTTGAAAAAACAAAACAACCCAGCAGAAACCAAGGAAGGCTCAATGAACTGGCCAGAATATTAGTTCTGAAGCATTTCACCTGTTTCCTGCTCTCTGGAGAGACAGTGTATTAATATGTATGACAAAGGCAATGTGATCTTAAATGATTAAGAGACACAATACTGAGACAGAAACAGTATCTGGAAACTGGGGGATTTTATGCTCTTGTTAAGCAAGCTAAGAGCCAATAAACATTGTTTCCAAAAACTGTAGTGACTCTAATGCTTTAATGTTAGCATAACTCCCAATTAGTCCTCTCTCAAAAAATTACTAACACAAACTGTTAAAAGGACAACGAAACTGGAAGAAAAATAAAATAAAAAGCCTTAAGAACACACACAGAAAGGAAGTTTCTTCAGTTACGGCCCAGAGACAAGTACCACATTAAAGAAAAGGATAGCAGCATGAGCCACTGAGCTAAAACAAAAGAAAAAGAACAATAAATAAATAAAAACTCAAAGAAAGCTCCTGTGAAAAATCAAATTCAGATAGCCAAAACAAACAGGCTTTTAGCAGAGGATCAACCGAATGCTCCATCCTAAATCAAGGGAATTCAAGAGGTACAAAGTCCAAAACTGAAAACCACTATGACATATGACATATATACCACACATCTGAGCAGAACGGACATGGGGTGTGCATTGTTTATATATATAACCCAGTCTAAAAAGAGGCTCCAGCACTGAGCACTCCATGGTGCACAAAACTCTACGTTATGAATGCACATTTAGGTATTTTCTCTACAAAGCCAGCTTAATCAAAATTCCAGGTTTTCTATAGTATAGCAAGAATCTCAAGAGAGCTTTGGTTTGTTGTATGTTCAATTTACACACTTTTTTCTTCTAAATGGTAATAACTATGTATCTGTTTATTTCAGCAGTTAATTTCATTCATGTTATTTGT
>JAAGNO010025061.1:0-107573 GCA_033439905.1 Ceryle rudis
TGGCACAAGGTGGTTAACCTGGTTTAGAAATCTCTAGGGGAGTGGGCAAATCGAGAATCATGTAATTATAGAATCACAGAATGGCAGAGGTTGGAAGGGACCTCTGGAGATCATCAAGTCCAACTCCCCTGCCAGAGCAGGATGACCCAGGGCAGGCCACACAGGAACAGATCCAGGCGGGGCTGGAAAGTCTCCAGAGCAGGAGCCTACACATCTCTCTGGGCAGCCTGTTACAGTGCTCTGTCACCCTCACAGTTAAGCAGCTTTTCTTCATGTTGAGGTGGAACTTCCTGTGTTCCAGTTTGTGACCAGTTTGTGAGAAGAGTAATCAATGGCAAATCGCATTAATTTACTTTCAGAAATCATTTATGAGTTGCCTTTGCTGTTTGGTAGATGTATCAAATTATTAGCTGACGGCTTTATGCAGATCTTTACACCTGTGGTCCGTATGCAAATTTTTCATCATGATTATTTACTGTCATTCATTGTGACACACAAATATTCATCCAAATCACATACATCTTTTATCTTTAATGGACTGTTGAAAACAAAAGTCAAATATCATGTGGCTTTTGTTCATTATTCAGATAAAAATTAAAATTACTGGTAATAACTGATAATAACTATGGCTGAATAGAACCATATTCTATGGTATTGCACTGATTCCAACAGGAGATGCCAGGACAATATTCCTTAACCATTTAATGTAAAACTGAAGTTGTGTTTTAGAAGAAACAAATGCGCCTTGTTTTTATACCCTGTTCAAAGAAGACTGAGATATCCAATTTGCTTTTAAAAATAACTTATTTTTCTCCTAGCTGTCTGGCACACTGACCGTACTATGGGTCACTGACAAATTGCAGTGTTCTACATGAAAAATGAATAAGCCCCAGATCCCTGAAAAGGATTATTTTTATATCATATTCAAGTGATCTGTCATTTGACACTAGCATTAGCTAAGCTGCTATTGTTTTTTAACTTACAGTCATACTTGATAACCATAATTTAGTCTTTGAAATGCCATAAACTAAAGCACAAATGTATAAACCACAGTGGTAATAAATAAAATATGCGATCTGCAGAAACTGTGGGGGTTTGTGCCAAAATGTTTTATATGATTATCAAGGAAGTAGTATTTCCTTATTTAGGCTTTTAAAAACATTTAAAGTTGTTTCTTTATTGACCAACACATAATCTGTGTTCTGTTAAAAAAAAAATCAAATATCTAAAAACTATATTGTAATTACATTGAGATAAACAATTGAAAGCAAAGATTACATGATGAGTCTTTTATAGTCTGTGCTGTTTTTTGTTTCAACATTTACAGGTTTAACTCCTAGTCCATTGACTTTGCAATTACACAAAATATGTAGAGAAAAGATTGTGATGTATTTCAGTCGCTTTTTTTGTTAACTTCCATCTTCCTACTTGTACTTTATGTTTAATGCTGAATGGTTGATTGACACTGGAATTCTACAGGAAAATGTTACATTCCTCAGAGGTATGGGCTAAGTTCTAGTATGGAGCTGCCCTGGGAAATGCAGTTCAATATTACTGTCCGCTGGAGCCCTGAAATAATCTGATCACTTCTGCTTTGTGGCGTGGTTTGTGCCGTGTAGCATCATGTCGCTACACGGAGATTTGATGTTTTCCTGTATGGATTTGGAACCTGGGGCACCACCCTGTTTGAGAAGAGATGCACTGCAGAAGTCACGTGCTTATTATATTAGGAGGACTTTGTAGTGCTGCAGACGGGCACGGGCAACTGGGGAGCCAAGAAATAATAGAGATAGCAAGTATTATACCAAAATTTCTCTCTGCTTTTTCAAAAATACATTCTAAAGATGATGCAGAGGAAAGAGAAATGAAGCACCCTGATACTCCTCACGGTCATAGGAGAATCTCGCCAATAGGCCGGGAGAGACATAGTATCTATCATCGCAAACTAAGTAAAAATCTCAGTTGCGTTCAGACACTACAGACTGTATCCAGCAGGTGGGACAAAGACAATTAGAGATTTGCTGAAAAGCCTTTTTCATAGGGATCTTTGACTTCGCATTAAAGAATTCTTTGCCAGCTGAAGGCAATGATGCGATAATTCAAGCTATTTTAATGGTTTGAAGATGTCTCACTTTAAAATACATTCACCGTTAAAATAACCTATAACCTTACATTCATATGGCTCTCCTCTACTAGATATGAAAATATATGTATATAGCCATGCATATAATTTGAGATTAGGTGTCCCTGAGATATAGCCATCCAAATGCATGCCTAAATAATAAATATCAGATCCCGGACCTTTGCCAGACCACTGCATCACACATACACATGGACAATCTCAACATAGCTTAGAAGTATGTATGCCTAAGTATTTGGCTTACCCAGGTCTAAGTGGAAAGTACAGCTAATCCTGTTCTTAACATTGTTACTCCTACTACATTTTGTATCATGAAACATGATATGCTGAAAATATTTGTTATGACAAGACAATATAAAGTACACAATGTTCCCTAAGTTATAGATATTGATTTCCTAAATAATTCTAATTTTCAGAGGCAATGGGTTTAAGAAAAGCCAATGATTCTCTTGGTATTTGTACTTTTAAAGCAGGATACACCGAGCAACCATGCAGAGGAATTTCCTATGTAAATGATTTTGGTTGCTTTTAGAACTGACTTTCCATATTATTCAAATCTTTGATACTTCTGAACCAAAACTATAGAAATCCTTTCATGGAATCTTCATGTCAGAATCCTAGCCCATCATTATTCCCACTGATTTTGTAAAATATTCCATCTTTTATAGTAATTTGTACCCGATCTTGAATTCAGCACTACCTGGATTATTCAGTAATACTTGCTTATGCATTGTGACACTAAAGACCGTAAGATTAAATTCAGCATGCACTCATAGTAATTTGTACTTAAAAAATTAAGCACTTGGAAATGCTACAGAATTACAGCTCATAAATGGTTCATCATATATTTAATAATAGTCACTTTTTTAAAAGATAAATTTCTGTTCTTATTTGAGAGCTTGCCAGAGCTGCAGGCCAACAGTCAAGGTTTATTTTTCTGAGTACTACCAGTGTATTCCCTGCTTGACTTGAAGCAGTTCAGCAATTTTTCTTAATTTCAATGTAACCAATGATAGAAATTTTACATTTTTAACATTCTCCTCATTATCAGGGTGGGAATATTTGATGCAAATGACTCAACCTCCAGCCCGGTAATTGTGATGGAGGGTTTGCTTCATACCAGTTTGGTTCTGTGAACTGAACATCTGACAGCACCACTTCAGGCACTTCCCAGCATGCATTGTCTGCTTCAGTTTACACATGCTCTGCAGTTTCTCTGCAATGCAAACCAGAGATAGTTTGGACACTGGCTTCAAAATCAACTGATGAAAACTCAAATGCTGACATCAACACTCTTCAAATAAGACACAAATCGAATTCCTTCCTGTTGACCACATATGAGGATGTCAGGGAGGTTCAGAATGAGCTCTGAACTCTTAAGTTTGTCTTGCACTGAAAGTACAGGACCTTCCTCCTTATTATCAAGGTATTACAGAGTTAAAATTTGGCAGAAATTTTATTGGCACAAAAGGGGAATGCTTTCAAGAGGCCAGACATACAGAATGGATGCTGTAAGCCAAAGAAGGACTACTTCATCGGGACATGAGAATGTCTCTTAAAAATTCCTATTATAAAAGGAATCCACAATAGACATAACCTCATGGATTTCTATTCCCAAATGAAGGACAGATGCATTGACAATTGATGGGGATAAATGTCCCTATGGCTTTGTTTGTAGCTAGGAATAACTTCAGATACTAGAAGGCAATTTCTACTGCCAGTTCTGCACTCCTGGAACCATGGAACTTCACTGATGTGAGAGAATGAGGCTGTAGCACCTCTCTTCTCAAACAGTTTGGGAAACAAATTGCTTCATAGAAACGACAGTTGAAACATTTGAAAATAAACTAGGAGTCAGTTTTATTTCCAGCTTTTTTTTTTTTTTACGTCAGGTACAGGTACTCTTTGTAAACAATTTAGAGAGTTTTTACTTGGTGTCGGTTTGTGCTCAGTAGGTATTTGCTTCTAACAATGACTTGAACTTTAATAAGCTGGTACCCATAGCTTGTGCCATGTTGCTTCAAGAGATGAAAGCTTATGACTGAAATAAAAAAGAAGGTCATAGGATTTTAACTGCCAGCCCGAAGCAGAGTTACAGTTATGTTAGAATTCTTCCTGCCTTGTTGGCTTTTTTTTTTTTTTAATAAAAAGAAAATAATGGTTTACTTTAATTTCCTCAGTACTGTTACTTTATTCCAGAACTTCCTTTACTTTTTCTTCTGTTCCTTTTTTGTTTGTTTGTTTGCTTTGTTTGGGTGTTTTTCTTTTTGTGGTGGTGTTCGGTTTTTTGATTTTATTCCTTGGAGGGGGATGTGGGATTCATTAAGGATGCGCAAATCTGAAGACTGTCAATTCACTGCGTGTTCTTTAAACTTCTACCTGGATTACAAAACACTGCCAGCTTCTAAGTATTACATATAGAGTTACAGCCACATGCTTACTATGGTCTCTTCAGTATTTCTGACAAAGACCTTTTTTTAACATTAATATGACGATTTAGATTTATTATCCAGTTCAAAATAGGTGTCACTGCCTAGTTCTGCAACACAGGTTAAAACAGAGGCACAGGGCCACACAGACATCTGATTTAGCAGAGGTAAATCTGTAGACTTCTTTGCAGTTTTTACCCACTTAAATGAAGGTCCAAGTAAGTACTTGTGTATTTACTGGAACTACCTCTGGTTTGTAAATGAGCCAAATCAGCAAAACTTGGGGATGAAATTGTCATGGAAATGTCTCTTTTTATATTTAGTTCGGGTTCTTTTCAGTGAGTTTCAGTTTGAATAACCTTTTCACAATAATTAATAATTTCAGCTGCTATCCATAGTGACAAATTATGCAGGTACCTGAAAGTAGAAAATGTAGCAACAGAATTAAACATCAATTTAAAAACAATTGTGTGTGGGTTTTTTTAAGTAGTATTTGGTTTGAACTGTTGCCTGAAACAATATTTCTGAGATTATTGTATATGATTGCCTGTTTGGAGTGAACTATGGAGTAGAAGGATGCTGAAACATGCTATTAGCATCATACTTTAAAAAGCAGAATCTGATTCCCTGTTTGCTAATGAAATTGAAGTAAATATTCAGGATGAGACCATTTGATGTTATATTTGCATCAGAAAGAAAATTTGTCATACCGTTAATACTACTAATACGTATCAATAGGTAAAAAATAAAGTAGAATATATGGTTGGCATCATTTAAAAAAAAAAAAAAAAAAAAAAAAAAAAAAAAAGAGTCCTGTCTCCACCCCAAAAAGTTACTGAATCCAGCTGGAAAGGATTTGTTAATTGTGGACACCCTCAAAGGAGCCAGCTGGTTGTTAAGGCTTTGGTGCCTCTTCCAGGTGCACTGCATGAGGGGTAGGTTTTTAATATGCTGGTGGGGCCCTGACTGCTCTTAGTTAAGCACGAACTTCTCAGCCTGCAGGTGGTGAGCCCTGTGGGCACACATGTTTCTGAACTTTCCCATTTCTAACAGTCCTTTTCCTTGCAGGCCTTGCTGGTGGGAGCAGTGAGAAGCTCCCGTGGTATCTGATGCAAGCGTGCAGTTGGAGCCTGGGGTGAGTATTTGATCTCAACATTGCTATGAGGTTTTTTTGGCCGTTAGTCTGTGAGTAATGCTCTGGGGACAATGGCTGTAACCACTGTGGAAGAGGCCATGGCCTAATAGTTTTCTCCACCAGGCACAGAGTTAATTATGCACTCTTTGATCCATGTATGTCTATGGGTTGTGTTTGAATGCATAAGAGAAGTTAGCTGTCTCTCTGGAAACTGATTACCTGAGCATGTGCATTGATGAGCATTTTCTGAGGTCTAATATTTGAGCATGCTGATGAGTTAAATATGTTAAACTTACATATATGTACTGAAGTTATATATGAAAAATATAAGCTTTGGTAGATTTGTCCATTGATAACTTACAGTGCTATTTTTCCACGCAAACACATTTAAACTCCCCCCACCCCCAGTAGCATTTTTAGGAACATAGGAAAACTTTGATGAGCAATTTCTAGATCTATTACAAATGAAAGTGAAAGACAAGGAGCTGTGCTGAAATCAGCAGAAAGAAATTAGTCAATGTCTTCAGTGGCTTTTAGGAGATTTTTTTTTTAATTAGAATTCTTAGTTTTTATAACTAAAGATATGCATAATACACGGGTTAAGATCTTTAATTTAACCTGGAAATGAACTAAAAAGAAGAGGATTTTACTCTCTCTGAATTTGCATTGCATAATTGCATTTTAATGAATTAATTGCATTTCACAGACCTAAAAATGAATTTGAAACTAATACCTGAACCCATGCCACATGGTGTTCTCATTGTGTGTTTAAAGCAAGATTCTGTTACCTGTAAATTATGTCCTTGGGTTCTTTGGTGAAAGCATTATACGTATAGTAACAAAAACTACTAATAGTTATGATATTAAATAAATAGATATAAAGTATAACACTTTGATGTCTTCTACCAGTTCCACCTCTCTGTCTAGAGACCAGAGTAACTGTGAAACAACTGGGCAATCTTTTTAGGTAGCCATGCTAAATTTGGATTTTCCTGCTCCTAAAAAAGCCATGTGTGTCATGTACCCAGCCTTTACGTCTTTTGCAATGGTGTGGGCTCTCCCTCTGGACAGCTGGGGTCATCTGTCCTGGCTGTGTCTCCTCCCAGCTTCTCCTGCACCCCCAGCCGGCTCGCTGGGAGGGCAGGGTGAGAGCAGAAGAGGCCTGGACTCTGTGTGAGCACTGCTGAGCTAGAGCTGCAACATCCTTGTGTGAGCAATGCTGTTTTCAGCACAAATCCAAAACATAATGCCATAGGAGCTGCTGTGAGGCAAATTAACTATACCCCAGCCGAAACCAGCACAGCTGAATAGCAGTGAAAGCAAACAAATGAAGTGCTGGTTGACTATTATAAAAGGAATAAAGGATAAACAGCATCACTGTGTCTCTGAATAATCCAGGACTTGGCTGTGTCTTGATTACCCCATTCAGGTTTAGTTCCCCCAAACTCAGAATGTGTGTACTGAAGTGGAAAAACTTCAGAGGTACAAAGAAGGAATAAAGTGTGGTCTGGAAGAGCTTCCATGCAGAAGATGACTGATTAGGTTTAGAGACTTCAGTCTGTATAACAGGAAAATATCTGTGATGTTCTATGAAAAAAACCTATTACAATAGTTAGAGAACTGGCTAAGAAGAAATGAGAGGTGGATACAGGACTTGTAGAAATTATTGCCAAAGGATGCTGCACTTGCTAAGATTTTAGTAGTATCTTAAGGAGCCCAGGATAGAGATATGAAAGAGAAATCCACTGAGAACTATACAGACAAAAGCCCATCCATCTCAAGAAGTCCTGGTTGAAAAACATGGAATTGGTGGTACCTCTTTATCCTACTCTTTTTCTTATGCAATCACTAGTGACCAGGATGCTGGGCTACATGGGCTTTTGGTCTTCCTCATTATGTTTTTATCTTCTTTTTCTCATAGTTATGCAACTAGCCGCTCAGAAAATGAAGCTGTCTTTCAGGAAATGAACGGCTTTTGCAGTATTGTTCATTCTGGCGAAAATATCTACTAGCATGTCTAAGAGGTGGTGTTAGACTTGCATAATATGTCATTGGGGAATAGTAGCCTTGGAGTTGAGAAATGTGTGCTGTTGTTGAAATGCTTTTGTTTATACTGTTACTATACTGTTAAAAAACTCGTTTTAAGACAACCATCTAATGACTTGAATTAATCAGACTCCCAAAAGAAAAGACACGAGTAGGGGGTTTGTGCATGGTTTGTGTTGTGTGGTGGTGTTATGGAGCCCTCTCCCAGGGTGGATGAAGACAGCAGGTTTGGTGTGGTCATTGTGCAGAGCAGCTGTCATAGGGCCTTCAACTGCAAACTGGTGCATTTGGCTGGAGAGTAAATATCTATTGGTGGGTGTGTTGTGCTCCTTTCACCAGGAGACTGTTGAACTATGATTGCTGCTGCTTTCACAACAGAGTATATTTAGGAGAGAAATACTTCATATGGTTCCAGTTTGACTTGTATAAACCAACTTTCATAAGGTGAGAGTTGAGATGATCTCTACTTGTACTTCATCTAACAGTGTCCTGGTCTTGCCTCACTCTTGGAGTCAACAAACTTTCATTTTGGCTTGGAGTCATGCGCAGACACATAGGTTAAAAATTATGAAAATTTGGAGGATTACTTCAGATGTGGGATTTACATTTGCTAGGTAGATGTGGAAGTGTCCTAGTCTTTTGTCCTGTGCCATTGCTAATTAGCGGTGGTGGTGTCATCAGTTTCTTTTTGAGGGGACTTGTTTATGATTTGGGGTTAGGATTGTTTTGTTTGGTTGGTTTGGTTTTCAGTTTTTACTGCAAACTATGCTAAATTCCTGTTTTTAGAGCGAGCGTCACGGAACACATCTGCCAAAATGGAGTCAGATTGTGCTGATTCATTCTCTGCACCACTGCATCCAGTGATGCTAAGTGGACAAAAAAGAAATATGAATAAGAATGATAAGTTTCAGTTGGCAGATGTTTATATTGAACATGTCTGATTAAATCTCGTATTAAAAGGCTTTCACGGTCTTTGATTTTTAGACTAAGTAGCACATCTCTATCTCTTTTATGAGATCTAAATTATCCTAGTTATTAGGGGGTTTAGAAAAATGCAAGTTAAATTACAGAAATAATCATATGCCTCTGGTATTTATATTTCTCATTACTAAACGTAGCACAAACACAGTAATAATATACAACAGGAACAGGTATTTCCTGATGTTCTTATCCCCAGGTAGCTTGGCAAGGAACCTAGATATCTGGCCATTTAGAATGTGGAAGGGGGAAAAAGGGAATTGAGTTACAAAGCCATAGTTTGAAGTCCTTTATAAATAAGAAGGTTGCAGTTAATAAAGTTAACACTTGGAATAGACTTTTGACTGTCATGGGGTTATATAGCTAGCTCTGCAATGATGTATAAGTACCTCTCATCAAAACAGTAATAACAGGTACAATCTCTCGCTCTTCTTTTTAAAATGGTAGAAAAAAACCCACCTAAAAATTATATGCTGGTAGGAACTTTATATGTAGAGTTCAGTGGGAGTGTTGTTTGTCTTTAAGAAAATGAATTATTCAGGGAAAACAAATATAAAGAAATGAGTTCTGCAATTAGAAATGAAAGATTTGTATTTTGTTCCACCCTCTTTTTTGAAGTCCTCTTTCTTGCCATTGTACACTTTCATGTGTAAATTGCTTTGATGCTATTGGGATAAGAGTCATGTCAACTGTTCAAAGCCATTTCAGAAAGGAATGTCTGATTTTTGTGAGAGACAACTTGTCAGGCTACCAATGCCCTGAAATCTAGGTTTGAATTACAGAATGTCTTTATGAACCAATTCTCATTAATTAATCATTGGAATATTGTTGAAGCATGCATGGTACATGAAAGTATTTGTAAGTGTCATGCTCATCCACTAGATATGTTCGTAGTGATTTCTTGTTTAGCACATAGTTTAACAAAGCATTATGGGAAATGAGCAATGCCCTGAATATCAAATTGGTGGCCTGTTAGCATTAAGCCAACACTAAGAGCATGTAGATTTCTGGGGGTTTCCTGAGGTTCAGTGTCCAGTTTAGGACTTTGAAGGAGCATCATCTTGTACCTTGAATGATCTGCCCTTTAAAAGACTGTCTCTCCTATGCTTCAGATTTTTCTAGGAAGGCAGGCTCAGAGTCTTACTGATTTTGAATGGTGAAAGGATATGTACGTTAAATATGTACGCTAACTAGATAAAAGAATTACCCTAAGGCCCCTTAATTATCAATAAATGCTCTGACCTGAAGTGGTCACCTTTAGAAACAGGACACTGTTACATAATTATTCCATAAACAAACATTATTTTCCTTTCCTTCATTTTCTTTAGTGACATTTTTGATGCCATGATGACACTGTAGGGCTACTTTTCCTTCTTGCTTCTTTTTCTTACAGACAGTCATATGGTGCTTTGTGGAAAACTCTTAGAGCATCAAAAAAAGCTTAAGAGGAATGCAGAAAACCTAACAGGGTTTTTCTCCCCTCTTTCTTCTTAAATACAAAAAAAAAAAAAAAAAAAAAGACCAATTACAGTTTAACAACATCTCACATCCCAGGGAGGATTTAGCCTTGAGTGTCACAAGAGAATTCTGAAAAGCATTCATGACGGTACAGATCTGACTCTGCTCACACATAGGAGAGCTGTTCCATTATTTTTAGGGTACAGATATCGGTATTTAATAGGCGTTACTGTCTAGAAGGTTAGTCCTTTCGAATATAGACGTGGATCTATTCACACTGCAGTATTCCTCAAATACAATATGTGTAACTGTTGAATATTTCATGGTGGAGGGGGTGGTATGGTTGTTGAGTTTGGTGAATAAAATAAAAATATGCATATAAGACAGCATACTATTATTAATTGTCCCCCTGTAGTCACATTTGGTTACTGATAAACCTGAACTTTCATTGTGCATGGAGAAAAATTGTCAAGTATGTGCCTTGCAATCGATGGTATGTACTCCTTGCTCAGTGTAGCACTATGAACGTTTTAGGCTGTTATAAACAAACACTTTCAAGGCTAGGATAGCACAGAATGAGTCATGTGGTCCCTGCAAAATCCCAACACGCATAGATCTAGAAAACATAAGCTCTAACCCTTGGAATATAGCTTAGAAATCTAAATTACTTTAGGGCAAACTTGTCAACTGTCATTCATTGTGAGAGGTGTCCCTCATTTTGGAGCTTATTTTACTGCTGGCCCACGTAAACTTAAAGTTGTCTCAGGGTGGCCCTGGTAAATTATTTATAGGAGAAAAGACTGAATCTTAGAGCTGAGAAGTTCAAAAGTGTTATTGTTGGAAAAAGACATGATTAGTGCATCACTTAGAAATGTCTTGGGTTTATAAGCTTTTCTCATTAGGTTGCTCTTTCCCTTAAAGCTCTGGCTGTTAAAAATTTGAAAAGTTTATAAAATGCAATGGATCTAAAGGCTGTTTGCTCAATGAAGAATGTGCTTGAATTCTGTGTTCTTGTACATTTTTATTATGTGGGCCCATTTTTTTTTGTTAATTTCCAGTAACTGTCCTTTCTGTTTCAAAAGGGAAACTTGAAAAACTGTGGCAAAATGTAGCCTGCAAGTACGATCTGAATACACTACGGCTGGTGTCAAATGGCTATTCACGTACGAACAGCAAACATTCTCTAAATAAGTTTTTCTTGCTGGTCTTCAGCAAACTGATACATGGTTGTGTTAACTTATCTGCCCTCTATTGCTAAGCAGCACTTCTGGTTTATTCAGTCTTTTCTAGTATATGTGAGCATTTATATACTTTTTTAAAAGTTTTGAAAGGAAAATAACGTGGAAAGAAAAAAAAAAGAGGATTACATTTGCATGGCACCAATTTGAATAGTTAATTTAACTCCGTTGTGCATGGGTCCCGTGTGAAATTTTTGCCCTCCAGTTACTGGTCCCATTTATTTCTCTTCTAAGAATATAGACATCTACGTTGTTATTTAGTAAATACGTGATTTGGCAACTTGGTGTGAAGGAATACTGTGAATTTTTTTCATTAAAAATATTGCTCTAAAGTTTGTCAACAAACAGGTTCACCTGCTTAAAAGTAACATGTAACTCCTGAGTATATATAAACTAAATGTTGCTGTATAGTATATGATCATCCAAAGGCATAACTTTATCCTGTGAACATTAGAATCTGTGACCTACGTGCACTTATGCCCAGCAATAGTTAGCCAACATCCGATGTTGGTAACATGGCGTATGGTAGAAGTACTGATGAAACATCTAAAACGTTAAGACTCTCTAAGCTGGTTCTGGCTCCTTGGTCAGCAAAACCAAACGTATATTTGCATGGCTGGTTGCATAAGAGGAGCTGAGCTCACTCGGCCACTGCCTCACAAAGAGGTTTAGAGGAAGTGCTCTGTGCATAGCCCGCCTTTACTGGGACAGGAGATTTTGGGGATTGTACAGGCTCTGGGCAATTGAGGGCTCCTAGGAAATACAATACACTGAAAATCCTAACACTGTCTAGGGAAACAAAATTTATATACTGCTAGGTCACAGTCTGTGTATTAAGTGGAATTGTTTAGCTTGCCCTTATTGCCTACTCGTTTGAATAAAATTTGCAGTTTTGGGGACATACTGTTGAAACAAGCTCCAGTCACAGATTGAAGGCCGTGATGATTCATGTTTCTGTATAACAGAGTTAATTAAGTTAGATTCAGTGGTGATACTGTTTAACTGCAGCCCAGTCAGAAGAGCTCGTGTTGGTCAAGGTAATTAAAATCATTCCTTTATTCATTACTTGACTTACAAATAATGATTTGCAGCTATAGTAACTCCCAGCAAAATCTGCAACTGATATATAAAGGACCAGGAAGAAGTTCTTACTAAATTAACCCCTCAACAATTCTCACACAGCAATGCTGCTATCCATATTGCACACATAATTCACTCGTATAAAAATAATACAGTGCAAAGAACAAAGACCAGTGCAAATAATACTTGTGTAAAAATTAAATCCTAAGCAACCCATTTTACACCTGAATTTAGGAGCAGGTATATATATGTGTGTTGTGTCTAGTCATAGGTATATATATCTCTATATATAGAGAGAGATATCTCTCAAACAGCTGGTTTTTACTGGCCAGGGAGCCAGAAGCAGCTTGGAGAGCATTGAAGTTTTAGGTAAGTTTTATAGCTATTTCCATAATGTATTGTGTTCCCAACACTGGATGTTGGGAAAACATTTTTTTGAGAAAAATTACTTTTGGTTGAGGAATGCAGCTTTATCAGAAATGCAACATACCTGTTTAACATTACTGTTGTTTTGATAGCCATGTCATCACCTGAAGTCACTTATCAGCTGCCTTAAACATGCAGGAAGTTAAATATGTTGTAATGACTGTTGTAATTTTTGTTCCATAAAAAAACCCAGACAGCGTACTTCTTACAGCAAACTATAGAGGAGGTGAAATAGTTCATTGAGCAGGCTGAAAGGGAAGTCAGGTTTAGAAAATATCTCTCATGTTAGTTTTTACTTCACCCTGTCTTTTTTGTCTGGACAAATCAGATATATTTATCCAGATTTGCAGGGTAAAATAATTCTGATCATCTCGAAATGTCTTCTCAACCAAAATACAGTTTTTCAGGATATATTACCCAGCTGTGATTAGTTTGCTAATGCTTTTACCTGAAATATTTTTCCTTTTTTTTCTTTATTAAAAAAAAAACAACAGTAAACGCATCCTTATACCAGCTCTCAGAGCTTAGTAACAAAGAGGTGAAGTGACTTGCTATAATTAATAGCCAAGGGTAGGGTGCAAAAACATAACTTAATTCCAGCTCTGACTGCTTTGCACATCAGTGCAAAGAGCTCTAAAAGCTGAGTAATTTATCTAGCAGGTGTATAGTGGAAAAAATGAAAAAAAAGAAAAAAATCAACAAAAAAACCTAAACCAAACTCTGCAAACAAAACTAAAGCCAAGAGCAACCCTAAAACAACAATTAACCTTCCCCATTTTGTAGGAATCTCTTACAAGTTGTGGCATAAGCTGTATTGTGTTATGGATGGACACGGCAGGCGTTTTAAAGGAGGGATACAGAGATTCCAGGCAGGACTTGGACAAGATAATTTAGCTCATACAAGCCACTTTATTACATGCAATATTTAAAGAAGAGAGGCATGGCTTTCAGAGGTGGTATCACTTCTCTTTGGAGAAAACAGTAGCTTCTTTCTCCACAAGCTCTTGCTCAAAATCTTTAGCAAAGAAATTATCGTCTCTGCCACACAAGTGGCAAGTCTGCAGTCTTAGACTGGGCTTAGCTGCTGTCACCTGTATTTATTGCCTTTATCAGAGACTCCTGGTGGAATGAAAATTTCTATATGAAAGAAAAAAGGTATGAATTTTTATGCCTGAACATCTGTGCAATTTGAGATGCAACAAGGTGTCCAAGATACCTTTCAGAGGACTGTCAGGTATCAAGCAGGATTAGCACCTTCTCGAGAAGCAGTCAGACACCAGGCACATAAACCTGAGCCCTTTGGAAGACTTAGTTACCTACAGTGGTTACTATGTGAACCCTGGATATCTTCAAAAAAAGTAGACCAATACTCAGCTATTCTGAAAGTAACCAAAAAATGCTTGAAGGGCTTGTGATAGCCTCTCTGGTGATTCCTGAAAAATAGTGAGCAAGAACTTTGTTAGCTAGCTAATATAGGGCACCCAAACATATAATAAACTTAAATTTTCAATATAAATATGCACTATTATTTCAAGAGCACATCGTAACACTGGCAATGAGCCATCATCCTGACAAAAATGTATCTGACAGTTTTCTCTATTTAATGATAGATAATGCTGTAAATATGTTTTCCTATATCAAAGGGAACACATCATTCGCTTTGTAGCATTATGAATGGCATTTAGCTTAAAGTTTTCCATCTTTTGTAGCATTCTCAAGTGATTTAATTTGCTCATTTTGCAGCAAGAGATGCTATCATGACAGAGAAAGTTACATACTTAAACAGCAGATTTCCTCTCATATTGAGGGCTCAACAGGGATTTTGGAAGATCCAAAATATTCTGTTTCATGTAAAATATCATAATTTGTAATCACCATGTTGAGTTAAATAATATAATCAGAAGCAAAGTTCATTCACAGTATATTTTATGTACATGATGGAAATGGAGAAATTGTGTTGTAAACCTTGTCATGGAAGTGACTCTGCAGAACCATGAATAAGTCACTGAAACAGCACAGAATAGCTCTAACCAGGTTGATATCATAATCAGTTCTTGGACCCATTTTCATTCTCTCCAAAAATTGTTTGGGAGTTTTCTTTTTTTCTTTTTTTTTTTTTTTTCTTCTTGCAGTATCATTTAATATCATGAAAGATATTCTCTTCCCCTACTGCCAGTCTTGGAAAGCTATTTCTTGAAAATATGAGCATTTGAAAAAAACACAGATTCTGTTCTTGTTAAATGTAGGGGTGGCCATGGAAGGTTGGTTTTCTTTAGTCTGATTCCTAGCTAAATGGGCGCTTTCATGCTGGCTTGCTGCTGCTTTCTCCAAGCCAGTTTTCTAGTTGGAAAGCAACGGAAGTCAAGGCAGAAGAATATTGAGATATATATATAAAAATAAAAATATAACTTTACTGGAGCAATTCCTGATACACATTGTAAAACAGAAAGCAGAAGCAAGGCTACAACATATATGGGACATGCTTTCAGTAGGTGTAAGGTATTCCTTAATGAAAACAACAATGATGGAAATGAACCAGTTTGTTGATGGATAACTTAGTATGCTCTGGGAGGAATTTCTAACAGTGGCTGAGTACTGGAATGGCCCCTTACTATGCTTGTAAATATATGCACTTCCTAAACCCTGTTTGTCTGCTATTGAATATAATATCTGTGATTGATTTATGACAAGTTGTAGATTTGGCAAAAGTGATGCTGTGACCTAATCACTTTAAATTCATGCAACAGTAAAAATGGAAGCCTTGTATTTTAAAGGTACTGTAACTGTCCTTTTTATGCCTAACATTTTAAATGTCTATTGCCTAGTGTTTCAAAAGGTTCTGCTGTTCTGTAGAGTCCTCAAATGCATGTAGATCTTTCTGCGTGTTTTCACATCCAGCATCAAGACAATTACTGAAGGAGTACCCAGTGGTCCAAAAAGGAAATTTTAAATGTGATTTAGGACATTAGTAGTTAAGAATTTTTATTTATTAGCATTTTAGTATTTGAAGAGGGGAAAAATATTTTGAGGATAAATGCACTTTTTTTTTTTATTCTGAAATGTTAAATACTTATACCACTCTGGAAAAAAAAAAATAAACCAAAACCAAACCACATTTCTGTGAAGATATGCTGAATGAGTGTCTCTGTTCCCAAGCAACGCCCTTCCCTGGTGTTTGCATTACTTTAGTCTGTTTCTAAGAGACAGTTATGCACATATTGATAGCAAGCACATGTATGACAAAATGTTTTTGCTAGTGTACTCAATTTCACATTTCCTGTGGTATGAAGTAGTACCTTTCATTAAGCATGTGATACTTTCCTTTTCCCTTAATGGTCTTTGCAAGGAGAAAATACATTCTTCCATGCAGGGTAGGAGCCTTAACAGAAGAGTCAAGGTTTATAGGGACTGCCACTGTATTTCATATGAAAGGGTGGTTTTAACATACTCATATAACTTTGCTACTTGACTGGTGCAGAATAAATACTTCTTCAGTTGTAATCAGAAAGCTCTGTAATCAGAAAAGAGTAAGCTTAGAAGATAAGAAAACATAAATGAGCCTATTTGAAAAGAGACTTATCTCTTAAAGCAAAACTGAATGTGTATAAACAGAGATGTGGGCTAAAAAGATCCATGAAAATAGTGCTTAGTATATCCCACCTTCCTCAAGCAGTAAGATCTGTCCTCAGAAAGTGAAAAATACTTTGCTAAGGTCTCCTTTTTGAGTGCTCAGAGTAAATATTTTTGCTCTGTTTCTTGTGGTAGGATTCATGTGATAGGATATAAATGGAATGGCTAATTGAAACAACATCACACCTTACTGGAAGACAGAAATAAATATGGACTGGAAAACACAACAGTAGTACTGGTACTAAATGTGAATAGCCTGAACATACAGATGGGATTTGTGTCTGATACGTGGAGCAGCCCAGGCTAATGATAACATGTCTGGCTAAGGGAGAAAGTAGCCTTTCAATGCTACTGCTGAGTTTATGCAAAGTTAGCTAAACCAAAATCACAGTATCCCATCTGGATAGTGTGAATTGAACAGCCTTTGGAATTTAACAGCAACAAAAAAATAATTCATGTGAAGTCTTTTTATTGTTTTTTAATAACCTTTTCCCTTTCCCTTTTCGTCAGCTAGCATCCCAGCTCTGTCATTAGCCCACCTCTCCGTGCACTTTCGGTGGGAGGGGATAATGTGTTTTTTTTTCCTTAATCATAAACACCCAAATATTTGCTGGCTTGCAGCTGATGTTCCTCACTGCAGCACAGACTTCTTTTCAACACAGATATATTTGCGCATCCAGTTACACTTGAAGTGCAGGGTGTCATCCCCCCACCCCCCCAGATTTCAGGGGCTGCAGGTTCATCTCTTGAGCTCTGGCTGTACAAACTGTTCCATATTTTTGCTGTGTATGACAACAGATTTTGAAGGATGATTTTCAGGGATGCATAATGCCTCCTATTTCTCCCCTAGATAGCGACCTTTATTTGTAATGTATTTCTTTCATAACGTTGTTTAATTACAAATCTGAATCCCTTGTGGATGTCACGCTATAGAGGTAAATTTTAGTTACTCATGTTGACAGTATTAAAAAATAGCTAGATTGGAAGTGTAGTCAAGGGACTTGAGCTCCTTTTTCTCTCTTGTTCTGCTCTGCTTTCTATGAAAGTTATAACCCTGATTTTTCTTTATTCCCCAACTCTTTCTACAAAAGAAAAAAGTCTAAAACAGACTGAGGAAAGAGATACATGCAATCCTTGCTCAGTTTTGGTTATTCACACTTTATACTGGTATTTCTGTGTTGAGCCTCTGATTAAGCTTTAAGAAGGAAAGGGACTGATTTAATTTTGTACATAGCTGGTAGTTTTAAATTTGCCAAATCTGAACCTTGGAGCATGTGTTCCGCAACTCCTGTGTACACCTAATTGATATTTGACAGTCATTCATGGCAAGCAGGGTTCCTGGATCCACCTAGCACTGTGAAATACCAGCTGCTGTTGTTGATTTACTGCCTTGTTGCAAGCGTGGGGCTTTGAGGGAGGAGAAGGGGATGGAGATGGCTGGGTTGTTTTTAACTTGAGTACTGTAGTATGTGCCTTCATAGGAGTAGATAAAAACTGATTATTTTTGTTGGGCTGGTTTGAAGAATTCTTTTGAAGAAAAGAGAAAAAGATAATTGAGTCAAACATGACTAAACCATTGTTTACAAGTAAACAAATACTTATAGGGAGATATTTTAAGACTTTTTTTTTTAGACATGAATTTAATATATGTCATGAAAATTATTTATACAACTAGGGTAGAACTGAGTAAGAAGATGGGAATAGTAATGATAGAAATAAATGTATTGGCACATACTGCTTCCAAATAATTTATAAAAATGGGAATATCAGGCACTACCATCTTTAACTTCTTAATCGACACTTTTCCTTGACACAGTAGATAGAAGTTCCACTCTTATAAACTTGGAGAGCCATAGACTAGGTCTAAATTAATGTGGACTCACTGCACATCAGAAATCGATCTCTTGCATTTATATGCAAGTGTGAAATATTCACACATGTTTAGAACGTACCCATGTGATTTAGCAACACACATCTGACTTTCAAAAGTAGATAATATTTCTATTTTTTCCATTTCATGTAAGCTTAAGCATAAACATTATAAAAGAATATGCAATTCTGTGATTCAGAGGAAGAAGAGATCTAGCACAGTTTACAAAATTGTCAGAAGAGCCCCCGAGGTTCTTCATTCACACTTGGGTTACGTGTGCTTCTAACTTTTTAGATTTAGCGCCTTGATTTAAATTTTGACCAAGTGGGATATCGGTAGACAACCAGCTAAGGTAGCTTCTTCAGTGGTACCCAATCTTGTTTCTGACACTGAAGATAGTTTCAGAATACATATTAAATGTCTCCTTCAATAAGAATGTCTTTTGTGTTAAAGGTATCAGGGTTCTGGCTAACTCCTGTCATTATTTTGCTGGGTTGAATGGAAAAGAAAATGAATTTCTGTCTACTTTTCTGTATTTGAAGTCTATTTCTGCTTACTGCCTTTTTCCCCCCTGGGGAATTCATTGATACAGTTTTTCTGGGATGATTTCACAGTCATCTTCTCTCCCACCTTGTTTCCTTTTTCTTTTCTGATTGTTTCACAGATCTACATTTATCTAATAAACTCTGAATAGGATACAGATTTTGAGATGAATAAAACTGAAATGCTTCATTTTGCCAACTGGATTTCTTTTGTAGCTATATTAAGAGTATGCTCATTTATGTCATTTGCGTAACAGTTGGTAAATTAGTTCAGAAACTATCTATGTGAACTGAGCAATGGCGTATGCTGGGGAGCATAGCAGCGTGCATGCAAGAGATCTTCTTAAGAGAGCTGAGTAGGCCAGAGAAGGGGCAATGCATGTGACACTTCTCAGAAATGCAGGAATTGAATCTACTGCGGAGTTAGAGATCTTCCCTGATGTCAGCCTGTCTGCTGTGGATCTGAATGTGTATCAGGGAGAGGAAATGCGCCCTGTTCTGTGGCTCTCCCATATTTTAGATTCGGGCATGTATCGTCACTGGTCCCATCCCTTCTTCCTTACGGCATAAGGTAATAACTAAAAAAAAAGCTGAGGGAGAGATTACTCTCCTGGTCCTTAAAGATGTTTTTCCTCTCCATTAATAGTATGAGAGCTTTTATAATTAGAGTTAACATGTTAACTGTATGTGCATTGACTGACCTTTGAGCTGCTTTTTCCCAAAGCCCGTGAAATTCTTTTCCTCTCGAAGTTACTATGCAAAATGAGAGATCAAATACATTCATTTAAAAAGTTCATGACATATCTGTGAAGAGGCCTGTTTCACAATTAGTTCACTGATAATAGCAGAACTGCACACAGCTCAATATTTTTTCTCAATATTTTTTACAAAATATCTAACCACACTCATATATACTCAGAAACTAAGAACGCAATACACGCAGTAAGGCTAAACAGAGGGAAGTGTAAGGATTTAGTGTGGAGTTACAGTAAGCCTGCTCGCTCGGACAGGTTGCCACCCTCTGACCTAAGGAAATGTGGCATGTCACTCGAGAAGGGAGGACTGTTGGGAATACCCGAAGGGCAGAGCATTTCTGTCAATGCTGACGTGCTGAGCCTTGCTTTTCCCTAAACATTGCATGGGGAGTTTGCTGAGGGAAGGCAGGAACCCTACCCTGCTTTCCTTCCTCGGTCTTATCCAGTGAAGGAAATAGCAGCTTGGCATAAGGCAGCTGGACAAACTGTAGGAAGGTTTCTTAAGGTATTAGCATGGTTCATTATGAAGCTTAAAAGAAGCAGATCACATTCCTACTGAATTCATGGACTTTTCCTTTGACTATATTAGTATTTCGCTTGAATCCTAGGTGAAAGTGATGTTTCAAGGGTGACAGCTGTATTAATAGCTTTCTCACTCAAGTTTTACAACTAATGACCATCCACAACAATTACAAAGCGTCCTGATAGCTGTTTACATGTCCTTAGACCTGTAGCCTTAAGTACAGACATGGTATATGCTGTCTAATGGTTAGCAACTCGGAAGCTTTTGAGGAAGATGCTATTGGATATGACTTGATTGCCAATTACTTTTTGCCTAACTATTTCATGGTTTATGTAGCAGCTATGTGCTGCACAGGGTGGGGTTTTTTGGTATTATGAGAACACCTGTTGGTTAGATAGCTCTGTAGGTTAGCAGGCAACCACATGACAGTGTGTCTAATGGAATTAAATTTTTCACTCTTTCTCACTTTATATAGAGTCATCATTAGACTTGCATGATGAGAAATTGCACTGCAGGACAGCACTCATGAAAATTCAGATATCTGGCAGGTGATTCACAGATAGCTGTAAGCATAAGTGATTTGAAAACAGCAGGCAAACTTCACTTACAGCAATTTGCCAAACAAATTTGTTGAGAATAAATTCCTATTAGAGTTGTTTAAAGATGCTGAGAATTTATCAAGGTTTTTCCTGATGTTGTTTTAAATCATGATTAATAAGACCTCAATTTCAAAAGAGCATACAAAATTTCTCATACAACCTAGACAAGGGACCCATTAGTAAATGAAAATGAGAAAAGAAATTGACATTTATCCTTTTTCATAATTCTGATATTCCCATTTTGGATAGAACCCAAGGGCATTTAAACCCAACACAAATGATGTTCGCTCCATTGGCATGTGGAAAAAAACCCAAAGCATCTGCTTGAAATCAGATTACGTATTTGTCCTGAGATGAAAAAAAACTGACTTATTTTTGAATGTTCCTCAGTGACTGATACAACTTCAACTTAGTCCTCCCAGGTGCATATCTGTATGTGATACGTTTCTGCATTGGGAGACCAACTTCTAACTCTTCTTTATTTAACTGTGGAATCAACTGTTTGGTTTGTGATGCTAATGCAGACCTGTCTGAGCCAACGCTTCAGTACAGTTAAATGCTGAAGGGTCAAAGCAGTACCTTCCACATAGCAAACAAGATCTCCTAGTTAAGTTTTGTTGTAAATGGAAAAAGAAATCGCTGTTTGATGAAAAATGCAAATAAGTAGCCCAAAGAAAATTAAAATTACTGGCTGAATTGCTGAAGAAATAGGATTATCATAGACATGACAACAGAATCTTACGTTAAATGAAAGTATCAACAGATGATTAATGCTGCTTTATAATGAAAATACCAGCACAAATCAAAGCATTTAAATAAATAATTCTGTTAAAAGATTAGTTATTTCTGTCACTGATGTCAAACATAGGAACAGATTACCTGTTTTGCAGTTAATATATTGTGACATGTTTGGGGTTGGTTTTTTTGGGGGGGTGAGGGATAAAATGAGAGTCTTCACTGCCTTCAAGAGGTTTAGTATGACGAAAGTGCAGCAACGTCTATGTTTTAATGAATTCCACAGCAGTACAAGCGTCAAACCTCACAGCAACAAAACATGTCTCCACAATGATGACACAATTCAGTCTCCAATTCCAGATGAGATTTTTAAGCTCTGGCTGAAGGAACATTAAGCTCAAATGACAAATCAAAGAAAGCAATGTAAAGTAAAGCCACATTCTAAGGAGATAAAACACATGTGACTGAAGAGGGCAGATAAAGGGAGATTACAACAGAAGAGGGGAGCAGGTAGAATACAGTGAGTTACACGAGACCTTGAGGAAGGAGATCAGAGAGGACATTAAAAATATAGTGTCAACAACATATGGGGTACTCTCAAATGAGAGAACTACAAGAGGATAAGAAGCATTTGATGTGGAGGTACCAGCAGATGTTCTTTGTGAAAGACAATGATTACACAGTGTGCAAAGAGAGACTGAAATAGAGCCCCACAGAGTGCTAAAGAATGTCACCAGTGACTTTATGCTTACGGCACTGGAAATACCCAGTGCAAGAATCGTAGACTTCTTTCTATTAAAAATAAGAGATGAGAGGAGTAGCTTCCTTTTTCTTCTCCTCTTCCTGTTTCCCATTGCCGCTGTATAGGATATTAAAAGAAATAGATTTAAGTCAGCCCATTTCACAAAAGCTTGAGAAGTCACACTTAAAAGTGCTTGAAATAATACAAAGGACTGGCAAAGCACAATCCTCAATGTACACTGGGGGGTGTTGGAGATTCTAAGACAAGCCACTTTGTAAGTTGTGTTGGATAAGCAAAGTGAGTTTCACGGGAAGGGCAGTTCTTGTGTTTGTCAGCTTCACAGCTTTGTTGTGAATGTTTTCAAGCCATATAAGAGGAATATAATCTTGTGTGTTGAATTGCAGATGTAAGGTGTATTATGGAAGGGGTTTTTTGTCAATCTCTCCTAGTACAGTAGAGAGCAGTAAATAACTGCTCTGTCTCTAGCATTTATGACTCGGTAGAGTCAGGCAAGTGCTCTATGTTCTGCAACATGATTACTGGGTGCAGTTGCAAGGGGGAAAAGAATCAATGACTAACCTTAAAACAGAACATATTTCAAAGGCAGCTACTATCTGGCACCCAGGTATCAGGATGCCACTTAAAATACGGTATTTTTAGTGACTTTCTCAAACCCTTATGAGAGTAGTGGGCTAGAAAATCTTTGAAAATAGTTCTGGTAATTGGAAGTAAGCTTAAATTGTTACATAGACATGCTTTTCCTAAGATAAATTTTTCTCGGCTTCATTGTCACCCATGTATTCTACATTAATTCAGTTTCTGGAACTGATGCTTTGTCTTCTGTTTTTCACTGGGGTGAAAAAGTTTGTTTGAAGGCCTTCTTTTTTTTTTCATTTGTATCTATGTGAGATTATGTATGAGAAAGGAAGAGGCTTCCTTTGTATTTACAACTAATGTTAATAAGTTAGAAATTAAACCTTGGACACTCCAGAATCACCACTGGACTCTGTGAGGAAACCTTGTTACATCTGGGGAACTTAATGTGACCTTGGTTGTGAAATGGTTTTCAGTCAAGGAAAGAGCACTCGGCTCCTCATGGGGAATATTCTCTTCATCTCCAGGTGACGATGATGCTCGTGTTGTTACAGGGAAACGTAGAAAGTTGAACAGTTCCGAGATGCATAAGGTCATTGTGTGAAGGATGATGATGACTGCCATTCACATGTGATCTGAGTGTGATCACAACAATTACAGCAAAAACACATGAACTAAACAGAGATTTGTGTGCTGAAAGTTTTCCTACCGTCCAAGCTATGAAGTACCTTTTCCTTTAAGATAATAGAAAACTTACATAGAACAGAAAGAATCATGGAGAGCCAAAAGATAGTTCTCCCTCAAAGTCAACTTAAAGGCATGTAAGCAGAAGTACCTCTTACCTTGAAGTTTTTTCTAGTTGTTGTTCACATAAAATGCATGGAGGAAAGCTGCAGCTTTTCTTAAGATAGAAAATCTTGATGAAGACCGATAGTTACTTAAAACTTTATTTCAGTTTAGCGTAAATATATAGATAAAGAATATGTAAGTGTAAGACAGTGAGCCATTTTTGGAGACGTAAAGTACATGTCTAAGTGTATTTACAAAATGCCAAGAATGAAAGGCTAAATTTCAGTATTTGTACAATAGTATTTGGTTTCTGATTTGTTACATAATTGCTTTCTGGACACTGTAGAGTGACAAGGGATGGTGAGAATTTTATCAAAATATTAAATTTTTATTTTCTAGACATTCCCATGAAGACTTTTTGAATACCTTGGTATGTCAAAGTAATCTTCATTCTGATTTTGGGGCATTACTAGATTTTTCGTACTATGCAAACAGTGAAAGGAATCCAGTGGCAGTCAAATAATTTCTCTTTCTGAGAGTGACACACCTTTTTACGTGATTTTATTTATTTACTTTTATTGGAAAATTGGAAAAGGGTAAGGTAGAAGTGACAACAATGTCGAAAAAATAATGCAGTCTAAAATGGCTGGAGCTATAGAAGTCTCCATCATGTAATTTAGTAGAGGTATGCGACTCAGCATGAGATTGGCTACTTCTTGCTCAGCTTGTCCCTAGTAAGGGAAATTAGCACGTGAGATTTCTATTGCTTACTGCTTTCAAGCAGATTCGAAGTCCTGTCCCGCAACAGTGGGCTTTACTGGGGAAGATGTTTCAGCTCTTTGGAATAATCATCGCAAAATAAAGATAGTTATGTAAGCAAAGGAATCTCTGAGCATCCAAAAATTTACTGTGAGCGTGAAACGAATTCTTGCCAAATGATTTGCTCGGTTCCAGCTAAGCTAGGCTTACTTTCTCAGACTTACTTGTATTATCTCCTTGGAAAATAATCAACTTTCTGTCCTTCTTTCCTTAAACATGTCAGACAGTTCAGCTAAATTGTTTATGCTAATTTAAATTTTGTGTCAGATCGCATGTCATAAAATGTAATAAAATTTAACATGCGACAGAAAACACCACATGGTACTTAAAATTTAAAGCATAATACTTTCCTTTTACTATCTGATACTTACAATCAATTTTGATGCTGCAGTAATTCTGAAATGTGGGTAAGAAGCAGGGGAGGAGATAATTATGAAATATCAGTTAGTTGTGTGGGTTTACTCGGGTCTTTTCCCATAGATGTGGTCTGTTATAAGTACAGGAAGTTAGTCTATTATCATTACTGCAAGTTACTATTTCCTTATTAATATACATTTATGATGTGATAGATTAATGTTTTAAATTTAAATAAAAAGGGGTGAATTATTGTAACTTTAAAATGTAACGAAATGTTTATTTGCCTTTTGCCAGACGTGTCTTCTGAAACACCAACTTGTGACCTGTAAAGGTGAAGTCTGTAAATAATCTAGTTAGGGAAATACTACTGGATATGGCATTGCGGTGGCAGTGTGGGTACCGTGGGACAGTGGCCTCTTACCCAAAATGTGATACAAAGTATACGTAGCAATTAAGTAAGCACAGTACTACAACCTTGCTGCTACTGTGGGTACCTTACTAAAGAGGAAAGAGTAACCAGATGTGTGAATATTTTACACAGGTTGAACTGGATTTTACCCACTCAAGGAGCAAGTGTAAAAGGGGCAATGAAGAAGAGACCTAAGATTCCTCTTGTGGAAATTATCAAGGCAATTAATTAGTGAGGCTGTGTTTATCTTGTCATCAAACATGGGATGTGTTTGGCAGCCCAAGTATATGCTAGAATCATAGATGATCATCATATTCTAGACATCCATATGCTGATAGACTTTCCCCAATGGACATGTCTGTAGGATTTTTCTATATGCTTCATTTACTTCAATTACACTTTTAATGTCACCTACCCATAGCTAAGACAAAGTATCTTTTTATTGTATCTCTTAATTCAGAAATAAATGGGATTTTCTTCATAGGACTGGATGTAAAGAAATGGAGTAGCTCAAAGATACAAAAGGGGCAGAAGTATTTTTTTTTAAATCAAGAAAAATACAATCGGCAGGCATTACAAGAATAAAGACTCTCAAACCTTTATAGAAAGGAAAAATAAGAGAAATCAAAGCACTATGATAACAAAGTTCTTAAGAGTTTTTCTCTTTTACTCTACTTTTTTTTTTTCTTTACTATTCTCAATGGAGTTGCAGTGGTTTTCAGTCTGATGGATTTAAACAGTGGTTCATCAGCCCCAGTTCCTGTTCTGGAGTTTTTCCTCCCTGCTCTGATGGTATGGTCCTAAGCTACTTATCACAAGTGTAGAATGGTAGCCCTGCATTTCTAAGACATAGATAATATTTAAATATACAACATCAAATTTAATGTACTCAGTGAATTACTTCAATGGTCTTCCCTCCCTGTAGTCACAAAGAGTAAGATTTGCTAGTGATGTAAGATTCCTGAAATCTATCAGTTTTCTTATTGATACTATTAATCCAGGCTAAAAGTCTTTATTATCACTGGTAAACAACTTCTATTTATCTTACATTTGTCCAACTTTAGACATAAAGGCTAAGCAAATGTATTTTTAAAAGAACTGCTGCCTCCAGAAGAAAAAGAAAAATCTTGATTGTTGTGCTCTATTAATTTTATAGAGGATTTTAGTCTTTTTCTGACCTTTTGCAACTCATTTGAGCTGGGTTGTGAGCATTTTCACCATGTAAATAACCTTCCCATGCGTTTGGAGAGGATGTTGTGTTCAAATGGCCGAGGATAAACTGTTTACCAGTCAGGAGTGAATTTTCTCTTGCGTTAGGTTGACAGGGTCTGCCTATGGGAGGTGGTACAAAAGCTTTCACCTAGGATAATTGGGCCACTCTGCACAATTAAGAAGCTGGTAGTCTACTTGATTTCTATCACTGTCTTGCAGCACCACGCTGCATATTTTGAGACTTGTGTGGCTCACAGTCAGAGGCTTTCAGTTTGTTCTTCTGGCATACCTGGGGCTGCTTTGCAGTAAGCACAGGCAGGGAGGGAACAGAAATGGTTTGAGAACAGCAGGAAAAGCACTAAGTCCATTTCATGCAAGCAGAAAACAGCAGGTTTTCCAGTGGTAGTACGACACAGTCTCATATTCCTAATTATGTTTATATTTTGAGAAAGCACAAGAAAAGAGTAATAAAGCATGATGAAATTACATGGGGTCAAAGGTGAAAGTAGCAAAACAATGGCAGAATCAAGTCTTACAAAGAGCCTAAATTTGAGCTGAGAGATTATGGTAAGTGCCTTGATGCTTTCAGCTCAAAGCCTCCAGAACTTGCACTCTGAGTTCCTTTTCAGTGTTTTGCAATTTCTTGTGCTTTTTTTGTTGGTTTGTTTGTTGGGTTCTTTTTCTGCTATGCTAATTAAACAACTTGTATGTTCAAATGTGCCTGAAAAGTTTCCATTTTACAGTAACCATTTCAATATCAGACTCTCTTTCTGCCTCTCTTGATTACCAATGTTCAATTCAGTTTTATGTTCTGTTTCTTCTTAAAATACGTTCAGGAACCATTTGAGCAACCTGTGTCAAGGAGGAACCTATCCACTCATTTGAAAGGGAAATGTGCTTATGAATGATAATAACATAAACATGCATGCTTACTGTGGCATCATGATGTGTAATCCATTCTGCAAATAAATTAGAACCCAGTCTTTGGAAGCTTTCTCTAATTTTTGTTTTAAGCATAGGCTATGGCAAATCACGAGAAGGTGCAAGTGCAGTTAGTGTGACAAGCTGTTCCGCCAACTATATTCAGAGCACCTTTAGTACAGCAGCTGTCTGAAGTCAGAGTTGGCTCACTGCTACCAGCACAGGATCCACATGGCTTCCATAGAAAATGTATGGAAGACACCATCACTGGGAGTCATAATAATAAAGCTGCTGTTTATAAGCACTGGACTTTGAAGTTTTTCAAACTGAGAAGTTTCCCGAAGATTATTTAAAGCCATTCTGTTTCTGAATAAAGGTTTTCTAATGTTAGTCAGGGAGATTTATTAAAATAGTTAATCTTCATAAGTTGTCTTTCCTTTTGATTAAATGATGTTTGAATTTATATTAGGGTGCCTTTCCCCAAGAGTCATGACCAAGTAGCAGGCTTAAAGGTGTCCTGTGACTCAGCCCAAATAGATTTATTTGGGTACACAAAGCATGGAATTTATTTGGTTTGTAACACAACATTGACTATGTTCATGAACAGCTTTGAAAAACTGAATCACATTGTAGAAAATAATAGCCAATGAGTGTTAAAAAGCTGGGCAAATGATACAGTTTTTCCTTGAATGTTTTTCTGAAGTTTGAAACCACTTGTCATCTCCTATATTCACATTCCTGGGCAAGTTTTCTGGTTGAAATTCATTCCGCTGCACGAGAGCCTATCTGCACCCTGCAATTACTAAAAAAGTTATGGTATTCTGGTACCAATACCTCCGGGGCATCCTGTATCTTTCTTTAAGCAGTAACTAAAATGTACTGTTCCTCTCTTGACTGACAAGTAGTCACTTGAAAACTTTATAGCATTTTTAATAAAGAGATCTATTCTCCATATTTGTAACCGAATACTAAGCAAGTGTGTGCGATTTCTTCGAGATGTTTCCCAACACATCCTTTTAGAGGCGGTGATTAATTTTGAGGTTGAAATTTAGAGGCAATTTTATTTTTTTGGGGTATTTAACCTAATACAAGTATCAGGACTCGAGCTGCAAAGCTTCCTGTTATGTGAAGTAAAGAAATTTGTGGTACAATTCAGTTGGTTTTATTTTGGTTTGTGTAGGGGTATGTGGGGTAGGATCAGCCAGGATCATTGTATTTCTATATATCTTTTGAATTGTTGATTCACATCACATATTAAAAGATTCAAAGTATAGCCAGCATTAAACATTTGTTTGTATAAGAGTTTACAATCACTTTAAAGCCCTTATTAAAAATTTTTCTTAGTAAATCAGAAGTACAGAAATCATAGGGAGAAAATAATGCCACTATCATCCTGCATCAGGCTCTCTTTTCCCAAAAGAGATGAAACTGTCAAATCAAACTGAAGCTTCCCTCTTACTAATAGATACTGTTTCCCTAGAAGAAACAGGAATTTGTCCATTTCCAATGTAAAAGAAAAGAAGTAAAATTAAGTTACAAAAGCTTGTGTAGGAAGTTTGATATAGGCTGGGAACAGGACTTTGAAGACTGAGGTACATGATACATGTTTAATCCAGTAGACCACACTGCCTCGTGCAAATTGCTTAAAATCTCTTTACTAAGCTAGACCAACTGTAAAATCCTGCTAATAAAGCTTAACCGCCCTTGTAAAGTGCTTTGAGGTCTACATATGAAAAAGCCCTATGTGAATGCAAAGTGAAGACAGACTGTTTTGGTGGGTTTTTCTTTCCTCTCCTTGAGGGGGTAAGTAGGAAGGAAGACGAGTGATTTATTTGGGAAATTCTGTGACGCAGGGAGTAGTTACTGACTATGAAGCTGGAAGATGTGGGTTTTCATCCTGAGTCTTTCAGCGCTAATGCTTTCAAGTGTTTTGTACTGGGAGGAGAGCTGTCCTGACTGCCTATATAGATATTCTAAGTGATGAAGCTGTGCCATTTTATTTTATTTTCTTTTTTTTTAATTATGAGTGAACAGGGTAGTAGCTCTACAGCTGTGGTGATGAGTTTGGCCAGCATTATTCATTCCTTCTGGAATCTAATGTCCTCTGTTATAGATTTCCAAAGTTTTTCCTTTTGTACAGAGGAGAAATTGAAATAAAGCCAACTTTTAAAACTGAAAAGCTTAACTTTTTCTGAAAACATTTTTTACAACCAAATTAATATTGCTGCCTACCAGGAGGGACACTTCCTCACCTGTCACATCATGCCCAACATCTGAGCACTTGAAAAAAGGAACAATTAGCATCTCTAGAAATTGTACACTAAACACACAAGGAATTATTCCTATTAAGTACCAATTATTACACATTCATCATGCACAGGAAAGTTACCTGAATGTTCTTCATTTTGGGTCCGGTGTAATTTAAGACATCGTGGTAAATGGTATGTTGTATAGACTGAAAAGAAAAAAAACAACCCAAACAGATACCTGAAGAGTATCTAGATTTTCCAGTATGCTTTTACCTCACATTTAACAGTACGTTTGTTCCACATTAGCAAAATGTTTCATTTCCTCTCCTCATATCTGTTCATAGTCTTCCATTTACTCCATTACAATATGCACATTTTCTGATCCATGTACATCAGAATACCATCCTCCTGTTGCTTAAAGAAAGCAGTGAATGACAGTTTAAGATAAAAATATGTCATTTACTTCTTTTTACAAATGTTTAAGTGAATTATATGTAGTACCAATGAAAATAGAGGATATAGTGTTGATAAGCTTTGAAGATCATAAGGTCTGACTCTTGTATGTGTAAGAACAGAAAACAATAATATTCTGGGTTTTTTTAGTTCTGGTTTGTGACTGTTCATCATAACAGGGTTTTTTTTTGGCCCTGTATTTACAACTCTATTTGGCTCGCATAAAGTAAGATCTTGTACAGAACTTTCAGCAGGTAAAAGCCCTGGTGAATACCTTTTGCCTAATTTGCAAGAGAGAACACAGATTATTATATGCGTATCTGCTTATGCAGGTATTTGTACGCTGGTCTAATTGAAAATCTTGATCTGCCTCTAAATTAAATATCCGCAAACAGTAATCAGACCAGTGAATTCAGGAAAATTCCTGTAACCGGAGTGGAGCACCGTAACATTTTCAAGTTGTGCTAAACTTTAAGTAATATGTGATAGTTGGAATAATTCTGACAAAAGTATCACTTGCCATTAATTAGATAAGAGATTTGGGGAACCTTACAAAAAAAAAAAAAAAGGACTGACTCACATGTTTCTTGTGTTGCAGGTAAGTATTGACCAAGCAAACATTACAGAAAATGCCCATGTAATTTTTTTATGGGGCGCACCTCTGTATGCTTACTTATCGAAAGGCCTCTTGGATAGAGACGCCGTGCTGTATTTTAACTAGCTGTCTGGGAAATGTAAGGTTATGTTTCCAGTCAGTGTGGCTTTGTTGTATTTGGAAAGTCATTGAAAATCTATGCATAGTATCTCCATCTTCTAACTGAGGCATTTAAAGGCAGCTTGTAGCCACTGAGCTTTATCGCTGATCTTGTTTTTATATTAATTGCAGTGGTTCACAGTTTGGAGGCTGAATGTTGTCGATTGTACTTTCAGTCTCTAACATTAGAAGCTACTCTATGCTTTGTGATGTAAGCACTCTTCCAAGCAGTTCCGTTAGGGTATCTTCACGGACAATCTCAAATAACTTGTAGGAAGCTCAGGCAATACTGATAGCATCACAATTAGCTACCAAACAGTCCAGGATCCCAGTCCTTGGACATCCTTTAATGTTCAACTGGTAGGTGAAGATGGTCTGTCAAATACGGTTTTTTGTCATCGCTAAATTATTAGTAGTTGTTAAGGTCCTGTTATTTGGTGAACTGCAGTGCTAGTGAAATGATGTAGAAAATTATTCCCCAGATGTCAACATTATTGATTTGATGCATTATTCAGAAAGGGGACATTGACATGGTTGTCTGAATGGTTCTCTTATGCAGTGGAGTGTTTCTCTACTGAGCAGTTCTGATTCTTCCAATTACCTTAGTTTCCCTTTCTCAGGATTTTTGATGAATTGTTCTTGAGTGCTTCATGTCACTAGTTAGAGTGCATGCAAACACTTCTTAGTGTTCAACAGGCAATTTTCATTCCTTGAACAAATGGCAAAACAACTCTTTGTGGCAAATGGCAAAACAACCTTTGTGGGCCGGTATTCAATAAAACTAGTTTCAGTTTATAAATTATATTAGTAATTCCCAGGAATTTTGCTTTCATGTTGCCAGTGCCTTTTCTGGACAAAGAAAATCCTCACTGAAAATCTTTCTCTGTACTCGATGTTTCTCTTTGTGTTGGTGGCTTGACCACATCTTTCTTGCTCGCTTATTTGATTTGGGATACATGCTTTCATTCACATGCTTAAAGAAGTGTCTCTTGGGATTGGTTGCTTTAGAGGTGTTTGCCCAAATAAAAGGCAGGTACATGATATCCGCTCTAAGCAATCAATCTGACATCAGTACATTGTTTTGGAGATAGAAAAAATTTATAAATGATAATCTGATGGGTTAAAAGTACCTCAGGGACTGTGGTCCCTTAAGGATAGGGGTTTATATGACAGTAAAGTAGTCTTTACATCTGAGAATTGTTTGAGGACTTGGTATTCATCCTGAAGAAAATGAACACGTCTGATGAGGTGACCAACAGCAATCGTGCAGTGACCTCATAGACTCCATCTTCACTGACTGCTTGGAGAACTAGTGGCTTCAGGCTTGATGTAGATGTGGACCGTACAGCTAATCTCAAGTGGTATGAACCTCTCACTCTTTAAGATGTTTCACTGGCTCAAAATAATTATTTTTCTGCACAGCTCTCTCAGTTATGAAGAATCCGATAGTCCTATGACTTGTCACGGTGTAAATGGAGTTCTCTAGCTTAAAGTGGATGCACTTTTAAACAACCCTGTCATTTGAGAGTTATCCTGTGCATAGCGATGGTACTGTAAAGAGACCGAATGCTGAACAGTGAAGACAGTATCTGCTACTTGCTCAGTTTGCTTAATCCTTCCATTCTAATTATGAAATATAATCCTATTTTAATCTTGCTTTACAGTTCTACAGACATATTTCTATGTACAGTCTGTATTATATCAATTAGTATTTTTTCACTATTAAATGAGATTTGGTCTTTTATCATAAAAAAAGGTAAAACTAGATATAGAATTGCAAACAAGATTGGAAACTGTAGTTCTAATTGTTGCTGAAAATGTGTCACTCTTTGCCACTTTCTTCTTTTTTAAGAGTGAAAAGAAAGTAATTGCTCTGCTTTGTGGAACACTGATAGAAAAAGATAGTGTTTGGCGAATATTTTGTGCTATCTATTGCTTTATGTCACAATTTTAAGTCACTGAATAAGATGATTGTAGCTACTACTGCCCTCTTTAAAGATAAACCCTTTCACCATAATTTTGCTGTAATACAGTATTGTCAGGAAATGCAATATGCTTTACCTTCATGAGAAAACCTCTCTAATTGGAATCATTGGACCTTGACTTACTTGTCACAGCTATATTCAGGGTGAAGGTGAAATCTTCGAGAAGTCTGAGCATGAAAATTAGACCACGGCTTCTCTGAATAAAAACATTGTAAGAGGATGCATTCATATGCAAGATCTTTCAGCTTGAGTGTTTTTTCTCCTAATGTATGAGGAGAACAGTGGGTGATGGAGGGGGAAACAGAGACAGACTTGATGGCATTTGAACAGTTTGACTTGTTACGATTCAGTAATTAAAATACAGAAAAAAATAACTAACTACTCTTGTTTCTTGTGCTGGAAGAGTTAATAGAAATCTCAATCTTAAACTTGGGAACAGGTGGGGGAATTGCAGCTAAAGCCATTGAGCTTAATGAGAATTACTCATGCATTCTGATTGTTCAGATATTGGATGAGGGACCTGCAAGGGAAGTGCTTTTCCTAAGCTCCGAAAGTCTGGATAATAAATAGAAACAAATCATCTTCTACTGATTAGTAGACTCGTATATAGAGAATTCATAACAGAAAAACAGGACAGTTACATTGCAGTGTGACAAAGCCATAGCTGAGGCACCCTCTTCTCCATTTAATATTATTATTGCTATTATTATTATTTAGGTGTAGTGGGAGATAGCTGTTAACGTTTTTCTAGAATCTGAATCATTTAAAAGAAAATTAGCTCAAGATCAAGTGTGTGGGTTAAATTGTGTTGTGGATAAGAAAGCATAGTCAGTGGGGGTTAGCACAGGAAATGGGGGAAGGCTTAGAGTTACATTTGCATGCTTCAAAGGTGTCCTCGAGGTTGGCACACATGCAGAGTAACAAATGTCATGAGATATTGTGTTGATTTAATAGCACAAACAAATTACAGAACCTGTGGTTTGCCCGAGATCTGTTGAAAATGGTGGAAAACTTGAAATTAGCCGATCAGTTCTGTTAGGTGTTGGTATTCCTAGAAAAATAAGTATTTTGATTTGAAATGATCCACAGGTTGTGCTACTATGAATATTGGCTTTAATAACTCCCATCAAAAGTTTTCAAAGCATTTATCAGCCAAGTTTGTTAGGCTAAGACACTTCATTCACGTTTTGAATTCCCGACAGACTTTTCTCAGAATTTTATACATATCCAACTCTAAGAATTTTAATATCTTCAATCTGTGTAATATAAAACAATAAAATCATTATTTCATAAGGGTGTACCCCCTCGGTTTCTAGGAGACTTAGGTGACTGGTTAGCACAAAGCTAACTAAAATACTTGCTGTGATATAATGGGGCTTATATTTCATTGTGCTCAGGTTGGTCTCGGGAGGGCAGCTCTTAATGAAAAAAGCACAACCATTCTCTTTTTAAAAGATGCTGTATTACACACTGCTAGCCTTGCTGTCACTCACGCTTGCAGGTTATGGAGACCAGTAAGAAAAGTAAGCATCGACTCTTTAGTGAGTGGTTTTAAAAGGTTTGTTTAGGCTACCAAACTGTTATTATTGACTTAAAGAGCGGTGGTAAATATGGAAAAGAGAAATTATTAAAACTCAGACCAAAATGTGTAACTCGTTACTTGTCAAAAGTGTACCTAAAACCTCTGATGCACTATGCAAATCTCATATTGAAGAAGAGGGTTTTATGACAGAGCTGAAAGAAATGACAAAACAAAATTAAAAAAGAGAGATTATTAGAGATTAAGTAGTTTTTGTTGTCAACTCAGCAGCACATACAGATAATAGAAAAATTTTCTGCAGACAGATGGGACACTCAGATATCCCAGGAGCATAAGTATGAAGTATCTGTTAGCATTCTTTTTTTATACATTTGCATATAAATATAAACAACATTAGTAGGGGCTAATTGCCCTGTAGGAACAAAAATGTGAGCATTAACATCTTCAGGATTGCTGGTTGGGGTTTTTTTTCTTTCTTTTTTTTTTTTTAAAATCTCTCTGTTACCCATCGTGTTTGGTACTGCATGGCTGCAACAGATAATTACTGCCATTAAGTGTCTCAATCACAAAATCTAAACCATTTGGACTGGCTTCCAGGGCCACCCAGCACAGTAAGTAACCATAGTAAATGAGTTATATTGGTTGTTTTGTTCATGAATATTCATAAGGGCACTTGATTTGACTTTCATAGTAGAAGGCTTGTAAAAGCTCATGCATGGATTAGCCCCTACAGAAGATTTAACATCAAAGGTAAGAAGATATCATACATCATAAAAAAAATGTAAACAGAAATGCATAAACCCAAGAATTACATATTGTAGCTTCTGAGAAGCTACAACCGCTAAAAAAAAAAAAAATTTCAAGTATTTAGCTTTTTCAATTGTCTTATTAATAGAAAAGGTCAAGGATTTATGCTGTAGATGGGTTGGTTAGTATGCCACATTGCTGGTCAAAGAGCAGTTGAGTCATCTGTGATGAATACCCCTGACCTGTATCTAATAGTTGGGAGTTTGTAAGATGTTATGACAAAGACAGTGGTATTAGCCCAGTTGTGTCAGTTAAAAAAAATAACCTACTTATGTTTCAAAATATTACTGTGTTATTTCACACTTAAGAACATCAATGATGTTTGATTTCAATCTTAAACTTGAACAAGACCTTGTTGACATTTAAAAAAACAAACCACAAAACAAACAACCAAACCAAACCCATGTTCATGACATTCAGCTAATGTTTGCTGTTGTGGAACAAATGTGTTAAATTATGAATTGGAATTAGTACAAAGTAATCTTCTAGAAATGTTCCTGTTTTAAAAAACATACAAACCCAATACGATCTACAAATGAAGTGCTTATTGTCCAAGTACAAGATCTGCATAACACATAGCACACTCCCATGACCTCTACCTTGTGGATCCACAGCAGGGATCTGTGAGCCATTGATTATTGGCTGGAGTGGATTTCTGGACAGTCATGACCACTTCTATTTTTTATTTGCTTCATCTGTCATCATTTTCCAACTCATTTGTCTTTGCTTCTCTATTTAGTTTCTTTTCCATTAACTACTTCTAGCCCTTTCTTTCCTGTCACGTGATGAATACTTTCTGGTATGGTTTCTCAGAAAATAGTATTGAAGAGCTGAATGCTTGCTGGGAATATCCCGCTTATCAAACTTCAGGCTGCATTGTTACTTGCATGCATATCCTCTTCACAGACGGCTGGTCAGTGCCACATGGAGAATTCTTCTGCCTTCCAGTGCTGCTTGACACGATGGGCCCTAATCTCAAGAAAGGGGTACTTTATGGTTCAAATGCATGTGCCAAGTAAAGACCTTCCAGCAGTAGCCTAACTCATCTTTAGTAATTTCCTTTATGCCAACTGCAGGAACCTACAGGAGACTGACACTCATTGAAAAGCTGTTTAGAAAAATCTAACTATTTTTTTTCAAGCAAAACTTTCAGCAGCTTTACGTGAAGTTCATGAAGAGCTTCAGGATGACCAAACCCAAGTTCTCTGGCATGTTTGATGTTCATCAGAAGTCATCTAGATCTTCTTAAAACCTTGCAGTAGCCACCAAGGTAATAGAGTTTCACATGCTAGAGACATAGTTGGATTTGATTTAGCTTTTCCAGCTTCAGTTGCAGCAGCAATGGATTCTCAGGGACATTGTGTTATAAAAGCATGGAGAGGATAAAAATTAAGCTAGTTTGACATCACACACACTTAAAAATTTCTACCTGTACTTTCCTGATCTGTTGTTCTCTCTCCTTGCATTTATTTATACTTTCATACCATAGATTTTAATGCCGCTGGGGAGGAAAATATCTGTCCCATTGTAAAGCATCATGCATTTTTGTTGCAAATAAGTCTTGAAGATATAGCCAGGTTAATGTCAGTGGCTCTTATCTGATAACCAGAAGGTCTGGGGAGAGGCCCAAGACTCAAGCCTAAAGTCTCAGATGACACAATCAGTCTGAAAGCCTTTTATACTGAAAGCAGTATCAGTACCTTCCCAGCTGGAAATACACCTTGAACCAAATAGACCCATTAGCTCATTGCTTCATTTCTTACTAGAACAAAGCTTTGAAATGAGCTGCCTGCATAAAAGGAGAATGTAATTACAAAAAATGCCCATAAACCCTGTGTAGGGAGCCTACCCAGTAAGACTGTATTTCTGTAAAAACTAAATGGGAAAAAAAGCCTTAAACCAAGCCAAACAAACAAACAAAAAAGCATGGTCCGTAGATGTGATGAGCTGTTTATGCTTAAAGGATGTTGTTTTCACGAGAACATCACAAGCTTCTCCCACCCCTGGGACAATTTATGGTGGAAATCAGCACTTCTAACTGTAAGTGGTATTAAACTGTGTAGCAACCTCTGCAACAAGCATAGCAGGTGACACTTAAGATGGAGCATCACGTGTTTATGGAAGTGTCTGCAAGGTGTATTTCCCTGCAGCAGCACAGGGCTGAATCACTGATTAGGAAGAGCACTCCCAGTCTTCAAGCGCTGTGAGACTAATTCCTGTGGAAGTATAAAGCTTCTGTCTTCAGTAGAATAGTATGAGGAGGGAAGTCCTTCAGTCCTATCCACCGTAGTAATTGGCGTAAGACACTCCTGGTCTCTTGTCAGTTTGAAGTTCAAAGAAATTTCAGCATTAATTGGCTGTGCTTCAGCCATTCATGATTTTCAGTATATGCTAGATGAAATGTCTCATGTACAACTGTATGTATAGTGGATTAGAGCCCCTGTTCTTGTGGAGGAGCACCGAGTAATGCAACTTTAAAATAGATTTTAGAGATTATTTATAAAGTTGTGGTGTGCCATGGTTAAAACCAAACTGCAGTCAATAGGTAAATATAACGTTTACTCAGAACTTTTAATTAATCTGTGTCCAAATTGATTCTTTATGTAAGAGTATAGCTAATGGATTCTTTGTATAATAAACTCGCCAGACTTCCCTTTTTGTGAGCATGTGTGAGAAATCAACTGTTCTACACGCAGTTGTGTTTGAAACAGGAGCATCTACTTACAGCTGTTGCTACTAACTATTCTTTTTAGTGAACGTAGAAAAATACGGCGTTAAAGAAAGGCAATTCAGCATTTACTTGATGATCATGCTTATAATTATCTCCACTATTGTGATCATAAGAAAATAGCATTCAAGCACATGGCAGCTGTGCGGAGAAACAGGGGAAAGGGAGCAGGGGACAAAAGTAAGATGTAGTTAGAGTGCTTTCAATAGCCATGTGTTTAAAACGTGTATCTCAAAGATGTTAATTGTATACTATAAAAGCATTTCAAAACATCCTACCATTTTAGCATCCTCTAATTGATGGAACACCATCATAGGAAGCAAGGAGCAAAGCGATGTTCCTATTTTGTTCAAGATTGCACTGCTCCAGTGTGCTGCAGTGACTTACGTCTCAGTCACGCATTGCAGGAATCTTCAGCTCTATGGAGTTTAAACTAAAATGGAAGGCAGATACATTCAAGAAGCAAAATATGTCAGTTTAGGTTATTTATGTGAAAGTTAAAAACTGAAATTTGTTTAGGTGTACGCATGAAAAGGTTAACAGTTCTCCATTAGCCGCTGAGAAACATACCATATGCTTGATCCAGGTTTTCTAAGGATGACTGTTTAGCATAAAGGTCGTAGGTAACAGAGCTACTAGTTAAGTTCTTTCCATTTTTGTCTTGAAATACTTGCTCGTAATCTGATTTCAGAAATTGGCAGTTTCAATTTTACCGTAGGAGTTTCATAAGTCAATCCTATAAAAAAAACCCTTTAATTGCTCCAAAATTAGGACCAAAGGGCATATTTAAAAGGCTGTCCAGAAAATTCCAAGCTATTTTAAAACATGGGAAATACTCAACTGAAAAAATTTGGCTATGCTTATTCTCAGGGTTTTCTCATTCTCGGATCTAGTCGCATTATTTTGCCATGTAAAATGGCAGAGGCAGAGCACATACAATTGTGTACCTCCAAGTCACAGCAAATTGATCAAATTCGTGCCCTATCTGAATTGTAAGTGGATTAAGGAAAGTGGATTAGCTGGTCAGATATTACTTTTTCCTAAGTCTTCATACATTGTATTTTGCAGATGTCAAATTAACTATTTAGTCTGGAAATTGTTTGCTTGATAAAATTAATGTTCTGTGCTCATTAATTTACTGTCATATGCCCCAAACCAAAACAGCATTTAGGTGCTCAGCTGTTATGTAAGTATTAAAATCTCACTGACTCCATAATCCAGACATAATAATAATGTCATGAGATGTTTCAATGAGATTTTCAAGGTTTGCAATGAAGTCAACAGGATGAAAGATGCTTAGCTACAAAATTCCATGAATTTTTTAATGTGGAGATACAAGTCTGACTGTTATCAAGGAACACTATTCTGTGTGTGCAATTCAGTGCAAATTGCATTGAATCCTATGATTTCAATAAGTTGAATTCACAGGAGTTTGCACAAATATTTCCTGGCAGGGTTATGTTCTGTTATGTGTTCCAAGAAAATTACTTTTGTGTAACTTCTCACCACTTCCATTTGACCACCTTACTGTACAAATTCTAATTCTCCCAATTTTTGAAATATGCTCAGAGTGAAAATTCTTGGCAACCAGAAAGGGACCGTTATCCTCTGGAAAAAGTCATGCTATCTGCCAAGATGAATTTATTATCATAATTCTTGCAAGGATATGTGAGTTTATTCCATATTTCCTCTTTGGCTCTCTTTACCACGAGAGATATCCCAATTCAATGATACTGATATTGTGTAAGTTACAAAATGTAGCCCTTAAATGAATGTTGGTGAAGTGGGTTTACACCAATTCCAAGTAGTTCATGTCTGGTGATATAGTACAGCTCTTTATAGCATTGAAGATTTCTTGTGCTTAGAGAAAATCAGTTCTCAATTTAAGAAGTCTGGAATTAAGGTTGCTCTGTATCAGAATATGTGCAGCATGGCATTTGTATATTTTTCCATATTGGAATGGCACAAAAGAAATATTGTGGACGTGGAACTACTCTCAGTAAAATGTCAAGAGATTTAATGCAAAGAGCCTTCCACTTTCAATGGATAGCTGCTATTGCCCAAGAAAACAGTTAAATAGCAGTACCTTTTTCTGTTCCAAGTCTTCAGTCTTACAATTTAAATTATACAAGATAATATATTAGCTCTTTGTATCATTGTTCATTTAAATGCAGGACATGGACTTGAAGCGGGAAAGATAGAGGGATATGTGAAAGCGAGTCTGAACTTCTGAATTACATCAGAGAGGTTTAAATTCTTCTTTGAAGGATGAAGACAGAAGCAGACTTCGGTCTGTAAGATTAGCCAGAGGAAATAATCAGCCAAATTAATAAGTAATTTTAGAATGAGTGAATGGAATAGTATAATTTTAAAGATGGGCATTAGCTGGTTAGTCTAGGTTAGACTTCCTTTAAAAAAAGGTAAAAGAAATTCTTTTCAGGTCATACCACAATGTGACCTTTTTGTGGTGCTGATGTGAATTTAAGATTAATACACAGGGAAGGTGGCCCAGTACAAAAGCACAGACTGTTCTTGTTCTTCCCATCCCAAGCTCTGTGTGTTTCTTTACTGGTTTTGGTTAGATTATCACCTAAATTGGCAAAAGTAAGAGTGATATGATGAGCAGGACAGAAAACTTGTGATAGTTGTGTCTTATCATTTCTTCCCATTTAAAGTAATTCTTATTCTGTGTAAGCTATCAAAGGATCTGGCAATTACAGATGAGTCTTTCCTGACAGGAAATCTTCTGGATTTTATCAGCTGAGAATCTGCCAGCTTTGAGACAATTTAATCTGTTAGACAAGAAGGAGAAGGTCACTAGCCGAACAGTTGTCTTCACGGGGTAACGGGAATGTTGGAGGGCACTGTCAGCAGTGGGTATGTAGGGCCAGGCTGCTGCCGTAGCTCCTGTCAGGGGGCCTTGCCCCAGCTCCCACCTTGTTCCGTAAGTAATCAACAGCCTCAGCTGCACGAGATGAAAACTAAACTCTGCAAAGAATCTGAACAAAATAAATTGCAAAACATATTTCAAATGCAAATTAATTTCAGTTTCAAAAGTATATTCAATCAGATTACTTCTTTCAATATTCCATAGTTGTCACTTACTATCTCCCTATGTCTACTACATTTTGAACTCTGAATTATAAACAGGAATAGGGTTCAAATACATCAGTGAGGCTGGCTGTCACTATCAAGATGGCTTTTTACCAAGTCATACTCAATCCTTTAAATCAAAACTAATTTATTGTAATATTAATGTGTGTGTTCTTTACAGTAGGATTCTTGTATTTAGGAAAAAAAAGAGACAAACTCTAATTTTAGGTGAAAAGAAATAGAATTAGTATTTTAAAATAACACCAAAACAAGTTTGGAGTTTGTATTTGAGTGACTATTTCCTGGTACTGATTTAGGGTATTTTACTCAGTTTTTGTATGGGAAGTAAATTTCAAAAAGCAATGAAGGGTTTTATTCCCAGAGCTTACTTTAAAGACTTGACAGTAATTTCTTGTGACTTGAATAACTTTTTTCCATTACCAATTTCTTCTAGGTTCATGTCTGCAAATATGCCAAGGTATATATACATGCTTATTGTTTTGAGGGCAGTCAGCTCATAATAACCTGTCATTGAGTATTTTTAAAACTGTGACCATCCTGCCGACTGGTTTAATTCTGTACAGTGGCTATGCTCATTTCAAGATCAGTTATGGAAAAAAAAGGATGCCAATCTGGATGCCCTGCTCAAAGACGAAAAACATATTAATAAGGAAAGTCAAATAAAATCTTAATTTGTACATTTGCTATATATCATTTTAATCAGTATGATACATGTTAATGTAGTTAAGCTGAGGAAGAGCCTCCATGGAGGATGCATTGTCAAATACCTTTTTCCAGTCAGAAGGTTGGTTGCCCTCTCTCTCTAATTCACCCTATTTGTAAACCAGACTAATTACAGCACTCTTTTCAAAATGAAAGCACCCTCTAGTGTGAAAGGATGCAGTAAAACCTTTAGTGATACAAATTGCATTACCATTTTCTGTGAATTTTATGTCTCTTCTATAGTATTTTTGTATTTGAGTTTCTAAAAGAAACATCTTTTTATTTTTGGTTAAAAAGAAGATACATAAATTGCTTCATGCAAGGAAGTCCCTAGAAAGTAATATTATGACTTCATATTTAGTATTGTCACCAGTGGTTTCAATGATATGTAAATGAAAATGTGTCACACTCACAACTGGTGACATGCAATTTTTTTTAAGTCAGGTAATAGTGAAATTTAGTATTTAGAGAGCCGTCTCTAAGTGCAATGAGTAACATGAACTGAAAAAAAGTGGCTAATTTTGTAATTTATTTTAGGTTTAATCATGAATCTAGATATGAGTTTCTTTTATACTCCTTTTGTAGTATAAAACCACCTTTTTGAAAATGAACGTGATGCCCAAAGTGTGGAGTTCAGGTCCTCAAAATCAGACGTACACAGAAAGGGTTGCTTTTGCTTCCCTTAAACTCCGTGGTAAGCTCAGCTCTTGCAAACATGTTAGACCCTTGTATAGTACGAAACGTAATCTGTAATCACGATAAAAAGTGATTGTTCATGTCCTCTTAAATAGTTTTTATCCTAGTGCATGAGGGCTTAACTAGATCTTGTGTAATATTGGCAGTTTCTCCGCTGAGGTGGCTGTCCTGAGAGTTGACATGAGTTACTTTTATGGAATGAGTGACGTATAAAACACGTTCAGTAATGACACTTCCAAATATTTATTTAGTTATTTGAAATGAAAAGGACCTCTAAACTAGGATTGATGACCTTCTGCATTCAAGACAGGATTTTCTCAGTCATCGGCTTTTCTTTCACAAATGGAATGCAACAAAATACAAGTGTGCATATATAAACACGTGCTGGTTTTCTGTGCTGCCGAAGTCTTTGTTGTGACTGCTGCTACCAGTTATTTCATGGTAGTAGGAAACATTAAGACCTGGTATTAGAACTTCTATAATATATCTACTTCCATTTCTGTTCTTATATTAAATTTTAGGTCTTTGTGTATGTATGACTGAAATGAAAGTTCAAACCAGTGACTCACTGTCATGGAATAGGTTACTGGATTATTAATATTTAAAATTTTTTCTTTGGCAAATATGAAAGCAATTGTAGCTAAGTGTAGGGCTTGCAAGAAATAAACTGCTTCTGGATACAAGTAAGGTAATTGTCTGATCCAGTAGCATTATTTTGAGAGTTACATATCAAAGGAGGGAAAAATATTTCTCGTATTCTAAAAGGACCTTTTTCTATGTGAGTCACCTTTGATAAAACTCTCTTTGAGAAAAAGATAAAGTTCATCTTAAATAATAATGATTTGCATATTCCTATTATGACAGCTGCATTATTCTGAAAAGTGTGCTGTGCTATTTCTTTGGCTTCTGAAAACAAAAAATGTGAATTTCAGACTATAAAAAAAAATCAGAACAAATGTTCTCAGCATGTAATTAGGCCATGCATATCATGAACATTGTTCTTGTGACTGCTTTTATAATTTTTATGTGGTTATTTCAGAAAGGTTAAAAATTATGCATGCAGTCTTTATTATATTACACACATAATTTTGAAGAAAGCATTTCTCTGCACTAAAAATAATAAATTAAAGAAATAGATTCATTGTGTCGAGAAAAATTTATTTCTTGAGCCTCAAATAATTTAATTCCTTTTTATTCTATGCAAAAAGTAATTTTCTCCTAGGGGGAAATTATTGCTTAACGACTGTTATGTATTCACTGGCAGTCTTAGCCACTCAGCCAAAGATAGTTCTAAAAAGGAAGTAGAGAAAGCTGATTGAAGTGAAATCCTTAAACTAAATATGAAAAATAGAAGACTTAAGGCTTTATATTTTCACAAAGAATCTGTAATGTTCCTGACATTAGAAAACCATTTGAAATAGAACTGCGGTGACTTTATCATTGTCCCATCATGATTACGTGAATGTGCAATAATTTAGAAGTTTATTCCTCTGAGCACCTTTATTCATTTGCAGGATGGGGCACACTTTAACAACAAAAAAAAAAAAGTTATTCTGGGAAATCAGGAAATCTCTCTTAAAATTTGTTTTCCTTTTTTATTTTGCATTTATTTTACAGTAAGATTAGGTTAATAACTGGTTTTAAGTAGAACTACTTTTCATAGCTGTCACTGTTAACATGCTTGGACCCCAGCATTAGCAGTCGTTATAAGCTTATAACCACCACCCACTCATGCAGCCGAGGAGAACAGGATATGCTTCTCTGCTGAAAATGGGTATGAAGATGGCATTTAAGTAGGCCATGAAGTATTGTACCTATCGGTTAGATACAGAAATATGAATGGTAGATGGAACTTTCCAAGTCATTAACTGCCAGCCTCATTGTATTTCCATGAAGATCTGTGGTAAAATTGTATTGTATACACGTGCATAATACCGATGGATTATTACTCAGATATTCCAACTGAGTCCTGGTGCAGATGATTATTCTTTCTCTCATTCTTTGCATCAGTACAAATGAGATGAGATTTCTTTCTGTCTGTTCAGGGTATCTGAGGATGCAGGTTACCAGAGAAACCATTCTCTAGAATCAGTGCTTAACATGGGCATTTAAGTATGTTTTTATGTATTGGTGATGGATCTATATGAACTACATATATGAGCAATATCTTTACTATGGAAACTGAAACTATTTTACCTTCACAACCTCTCTCATCTCATTACAATGTTCAAGTGACCAGGAAAGTCAGTTGCAGAAGCTTCTGGCCATTATCACAGGATTAGAAACACAGGCTAGAAAACTAAGCAAAGTCAAAGAACAAGAACTGAGATGTTTGTACATTTGTATAGGCAAACATATGTTTGTATATATATGGAATGTATCCAGAATAGGAAAGCAGTATAACATACAGATGCCTGGTGTAGGTCTGAACACTGATTGTATGGCGTGAAAGCGGTGGGTTAATCATGCTGGAATACAGGTAACAGGGTATGCTACTCAGAGAAGATAGAAATAAAAGGTGAGATAGAAGCATTGAGGATTTATCACCATTACGCGCTGCCAAAACGTGCTTGAAAAGAGAGCCAAGCTATTTTTAAGATTAATATCTTCTGTTGAAGGGTCCAAACAAGCTGGTGGAAGCAAAGAACCTAACTGGTTTGGATCCTGGTATGTTTTCAAACAGGATTATGCGTTATCATTTGTGCTTGGTGATCCAATTCTGTGTTTCTGTATGTGTACCAATAAAATCTGTTTGGATTTGAACTTTGTCGATTTCCTTCCAATAAAAACCATGACATTTCATTGCTTATGTATCACTTGCAAAAGCAAGTTGTACACAGTCACTGTTACTGTAGTTATTGATCTCACTGATGATGGGAATAAGGTAGACCTTATAAGTCCTTTTTCCATCTCTATATTAAAGAAAAATCTCATTTTTAAAGATATTAGTAGTATACCACTTCACAAAGTTAACTCTCCAGTCCTGTTCGTTGCTCAAGAGGCTGTCTGGATAAACCAGCTTCATCCTTGTCATAAAATCATCATATGCATTATGACATTATACTTTGTTGTCATGGAAGCAGTTGCAGTGATATTCTTGATTCTGATGTGAATCTTAACAAGTCTTTTACCAGCCATCAGGTTTCAATCTGAGGGGCAGGTTCTTGCTTGTATTGTGCATTCCCCTTCAGAGAGCCTGTCAGTCCTTGATTAGCAGGTTGCATGTCTTGATAAAAAACCAACAATCCTGCTAACCTTCACAGCTTTACAACCTTTCTATTCTCATTACCATGTTCAAATGACTAGGAAAGTCAGTTACAGAAGCTCCTGGTATTAGCACAGGACAATGTAAGTGTTTTGTACCCAGGAATGTTTCAGGGAATAATCCTGCATGTTCAGCTGCAGAGAAATTGTAGTGAATCCTTGACTTTGTGGGATTCCCGGGAGACTGGTTTACACATTACTATTGATGGCATTTACAAAACAGAGGTGTTGCACACATCACAAATATTGGATTTGCTTTTTGTTACAGGCATTACTGAATCTTCGCTCTCATTCCTACCGGTGCTATTGCAGAGCTATGGCACTACAGTAGGTGACAAGACATTCCACTTGACCCCTGGTACTCTGTGCAGATTTGTAATTTTGCCTTGGTTTGGTTGGAAGAAAAAATGTACCGGGAAAGTTAATTCTTCGAGATCTCTGCTTTTCCAAATGTTTCTTCTCATTATGCAGTGTGTGTGATTTTTGAATTTCATATGGCTATCTGACTGCAACCTGGAATCCAGGGTTCATTGTCCTTTTCTCATGGCTTAGGCTTTTCTGTTCAGAAGACTAGCATGAATGTGCTCCTGTTCACGCAGGCTATTAGTGTTACTCGGATGCGTGTGAATTCCAAGTTTTGTCTGTCTTATTGATTGCTCTAGCTAATGTCATCCTGTCAGTCTGCTCCCAGCATCAACACAGAACTGTTCCTGGCAGATGGCACAGAGCATGACTGTGAGAATGTACTACCCTCATGTGCCCTTGCTGACCTTCTACACCTAGACTTGGTTCTGCTTAAATAATTCCTGGGAAATTCATTCCTGGGATTTTTCTCCTAATTAATTTTATTGTATAGTCCAGAAAGCTATTGATGTATCAAGGTGTTTCAATCTTTAATATGCAGCAGGAGAAGTCATTAGAATATTGGGTCCATACATTGCTTCAGTGGAGCATTAAAAGCTGGTTTAGACGGCCGGGTAAATTTGGTCTTACAGACCACATTGAGTGGGTCTGAATCCCACTGAAATCCTGAAAGCCTGGGCCCACCAGCAGATACCATTAGAGCAGGAAGGCTGGTAGACCTTAGGGCAGATAATTTGTTTCATTACGAAGCTATGTCATTCATTTGCACTGTGATGTTGGTTGACATGTGCTTGTGTATTTTGCTGTTTGGGAAGACAAATCTAAAAACATTTATTTATATTTTGGGGGTTTTGACTGTCAAAATGTTCTGGCAATCCAAGAACAGTTATTACTGGCTTTTTGTGAGTTGGTTTGTTGTGTGGGCATTTTTTTCTTTAGCTTGAGAAAATGTAAATATTTTGCACATTGAAGGAAATACATAAGTAGAGAATGGAAAGAGATTTTGATACTACCAAGAGCAATTCTAGGTTTTATTAAAAAAACCAGCCAAACAAAACCAAGCAAAACCAACCTCAAAAATACAAAAAAACCCTCCAATAAACAATTCACCATAGTAATTCAGCATACGTTTTAAAGGCAGTAGCATTGCACATGTATTCTATTTGTTTACATCCTCATTTCACAAATGAACATATGTATAATGCTGTGTGGAAACAGAATCCTAGCTCAAATCAGAAGCACAAATTTCTCCTTACATAAAAAGGTAAATCGATAGAGCGAAAACGTTTAGACTGGCTGTGCTGGCAAAAGCACCACCGAGTACGTGGTTATGGTAGCAAAACTGAGCTTTACCCACAAGAACTTATGTCATCTGGAAGGGATGTTTTGATTTTCTGATGCTGAGTGTGGCTTATCTGAGGATAATAATTCCAACTAGGAGTGCCTGGGCAGGATGTCGTACTCTTGTTGCTACACTATCACATACTTTAGCTGTAGTCTCTCCACTGCTGTAGTCTTGCTGAAGGCTTCAAAAATTGAATTCATTGATGCTTAGGTCTCCTTCTAGTGATCTGTAAAGAAGGAATTTTATCTACCTGTGCAATGATCTTTTCAAAACCTTATGCACTGCTTGTTCTTGACACTTGTATTATGGGCACTGATGCTGTACAATCTCTTGGCTAGTGATAAGTTTTCTCCTTCTAAAACTTTTCTGCTTCTAAGACCACATAGTTTTCAGTAGAAAACACACTTTCTATTAAGCCGCAATTGAAAATGGGAGTTGGAATATAGGATGCATTACTTAACTGAAAGGTGGTGTAGTTACCTCCACTCTGTGATAACACTCATAATGGTTGCAGCTAATTGTAATGGAGTGTAACCTTCAACATAGACATAACTTGCTGAAATAAAGTTACAGCGTTATCCTTTAGGGAAGGTATACTGGCACTGTTGCCCCTCTTGACTTCAAAGGTGTTCTCAACTGTTTATCTCGCATGTCTAGGTTATTAACTACATTGATTTGTTCCCAATCAGTATTAAGTTTCTCTAAAACCTTTTCTGCTTATTTTGGGGATCTGAAGAATGGGTACTGTGCATAAGTGTGTTTGTTTTTCTAGGGAAAATAGTTTGTCTAATGATAGATACCACTGTTTCCACATTGGAACCATTGCAGCAGCAATGGTACAGCAGCCATGATTAGTGCAAGGATACAGTCACAATGTTTACTGAAAAATGTAAATTACATTTAGGAAACCTAAGCTTCTTAGTCCCGTTCTGTTTCAGACCACCCTCAAAATTGTTATATTCAGATAACTCCAATTTATGTTTAACACTTAAGGTTGCAGAAAGCGATGCTGTATCCAAGGCACTGAATTGTAACTACATATTCTTCTTGTATTAATGGACAACCTACCACAGTGCTTTAAGGATTTCATGCTTTCCTGCACATAGAAGTTAAAGCTAAAAAAGTTATTTATGTATTGTGCCTCTTTTCTTCTTATTATTTTTAATCTATACAAAACAGAGATAGATTCTGTTAGAAATGTCATAATAATCAGAAAATAGCAGTTCAACAACCGTGTATTAAGCTCACATGACAGTCTAAATACATTCAATTACTTTGCCTGAAGACTTCCATTACAATGGGATGCAGAGTGTAGCTTTATTTCCTACAATTACAAAGTCATATCTAAGGTTGCTTGATGCTCACACTTTTATCTCATTATGTTATAATAAGTGGAGGAATTTCTTGAATATGTTATCATGAAAGCATAACAACCTCAGAAGTCCCCCCGATGTTAATGCTTCGTATGATCAGCATTACCAATACAGATGATAGCTCACTGAAATGTAATCGTGCTATTTCTAAGAGCAGGTTTAAGGAATGTGGTGCTTCCACATGGAATCTTTAAAACAGCATAGTAGAAGATTGTGGCTTAATAAGTAATTAATAGAACAGCAGCATTTGTACATTTTGAATCCACATCATCCTTTTGGTATTAAGAGTGTCCCTGATGTAACAGGAGATGTTCAGGGAGTATAAAGGCTCTTCATCTATTTGGAAGTACAACAGCAGATAAACTGCACCCTTGAGAGGTAATGAAGCACATGCTCGGGCAGAATAAATATGCTTTGGAAAGGGTACAGTGCATATTTCCCATTTTCTTTTTCTCCCATTTGTCTTCCCACAATGCCTCTTTGTGAAGGACTTAAATAAAAAGAATAAAATAAAATAATAAATAAATGTTTTCCCTTTACAGCATAGAGGTTTTATGGGTAAAAATGAAGCACAGGAAGACACAGTGACAACAGCCACAGGCATTTTGTATTGTATTTAGCAATGATGTATACTTGAAGAATAAAAAAAAACAGGTTACCTGTAGTGCTTTGTGGACTGAATGGTAAAAACTTTCATGAAATCAAGTGATCCTTCTATCATAAAGAAAGGTTTTGTTTCTTTGCCTAATTTTTTTTCCTTATGGTCTTCTCAGATAAGTGGTCTTTTTATAATAGTAAAATAAATAGTTTCTCGGAACTCCCCAGGATCTTTGCGAAGAGCCATTGTCTGAGAGCTTGAACTGAACTCTGTTTCTCTCATAACTTCCTTTTCAATTCCTAAATAACTAATTTTCATTAACCCTTTAAAGGCTTTCCTTGTATAATGGAGCTTTCTGGTATTGGATTAACTCTGACAGTATCTTGTGGTCACTACTAACATCCTTTGCTGTTCTGCTAAGGTGTTCAGCAAACAATGAAATGATACACCTGATGGATTATTGAAGAGAGACCCAAATCAGGAAGCCAGCCAAGTAACGACACTTTCAAACCAATACGGCTACATGTCGTTCTTGTTTATTGCTTCACACGTACGTGCTTATATAGTCTGTCAGGCCATTCATGCGCACATCTAAATTATTTTACTGGTTAACACCTACGTGCTACATGTGCCAAGCCTTATGCAGATTGGCTGACTATAGCTGGCTACATACCAGGGGCACACCTCCCTTGCAGTTAACCCATTCTATTCAGGTTCTGTGCTTTCTCTTGCTCTCTATCTCATACTATTATTTCTACTCTAAGCTTTAAATCAGGGTTGTCCAATCATTTAAGAGCCACTGCAATTCCTTGATCAACAAGGAATTCCTCTACAGGTTATCACTCTTGTCAGTCTACTGAGCCCTTCAAGCGCACATCTTCAGCCATCCTGATCTGCATATTCACTCTACACTGCACTCGCTCCCTTTGCCAGGGAAACACGCAAGTGTTATTTGTTTCTTTGATATGTTAGTCACATATAATTATCAGTAATTAAATTATTGTAGGAGTATCTCTTACAGAAATAACTCGATAGCCATGGTATCCATTTTTAACTCTTTGGACTCCTCATTTACTTATACATAATCATGCACACAGTGTATTGCTCACAGTTCATAATAGACTTTCGTGTCATAATAGATCCTTTTTTTTTTAAGTAACCTAAAAAAGGCTAAAGTTTATTTCTGATTTCTTAAAAGACCCCACAGTACTCATTTACTCAGAACTATATAGAGAACTTGATAGCATCAGCAGCATTACCTGTGATTTTTAGGCTATGCAATGTATCTATCAGAGTAGAAGTCAAAAATAATTCAGATGAAAGATGTGATACTAAGGAACAGAGAAGCCTGATGTACAGCATCAAAGTTTCATTTCAAGAGACATGACTAACTTGAAACCCAGTGAGGGGGAAAAAAAAAAAAATAGTTGTCTCAGGATCTGCCCTTGATTAGCCTATTTTAGTAGTTTTAAAATTCAGTGTATTTATAAACTGTTGATTTCCTCACCTGTTTAGGGAAATTTTTTCTATGTATTAATTATTTTGTTCATTAAATAAAATGCAGGATTTTTGGAAATGTATCAATAAGTTGAAAGAGGAGGGTCAATATAAAGGGGGAAAAAAATGAATTTAATGTGGAAAAACTGGATTTAATTTCTATGTTAATGACTAGTCAATGTCTTAGCAATTGCAATAAGAAAAACACTATAGAAGAAAGATAAGTAGATAAAAAGTTCAAGGAATAGTGTGATTACTGCTAGTTATACCTCTGGACACGTTTTCAGATAAGTCATGTCCTTATAAGATGTAGGTGTTTTGCCCCAAAAATGAAAACCACACATGGCTTTCACTGGTAGTTGGCTTAAAAGGTAACTCTTGATTTCATACCTCTCTGTCAAATCAAAGCTCGTTTTTTCTGAAACATGCATATTTAATTTTATGTGTACATAAAAAGACACATGAGATTGCATGGTAGCTTCTGAATTAAGGGAAGATTTTGTTCAGAAATTTCTTAAGATATTTTTTGTTCTCTAATATTCTGTATTGCTGTTTTAACTGCCTTACCACGGAAAGAATCAGTTATGGAAATTCTTTTGTATATCAAAATGATGCTTGAGAAAATGAAATCCAGAAGGCATTTGGTGGTGAAGTCGCATGAAGGGTGCTTCAAATAGGATTTGTAGTCTGGATGCTTCCAGAAGAGAGAGTATTTAGGTAGACTGAAGTAATCTATATTTTGTTAAAGCACTGTAATGTTTAAAAACCATGATGACATTTTTTAATGCTAAATCATAACTTCTTACTTTTTTGATGCCACGTGGGTAACAAATTTTCAAAATAGGCTTAACCTTGCTGCATTCCTTGCTTATGTGACCTTGTTAACATAGGTCTTTGACATCAAAAGTCCAAAGTAGATCTTAAAATAATTGCATACACGTGTTAAAACTATCATGCTAAAAGGTTTGAAATAATTGTTTAAGACCTGAATATACATTCTAAATATTCTCATAAAAATACGATTCATGGGTTGCAGTGAAGTGGTGAATCATAATGTTGACAATGGTAAGGTCAAATTTGTGCCAGAAAAACAAAAGTGGGCTGTCTTATGCATTCAGTTCTGTTTGAACAGGGGCCAGAAAGGGGTGAGTGGTCTGAGTTTTAATAATTGTTCTCTCCAAGGAACAGACAAACGTTTTGTGGCACTCCAGGATTGCCATTGCCTTAATCTGAAGAGGAGCCCAGGCTTTTTTCCCAAGAGAAAGCCCTTCTTCGCCATCCTGACAAAACCCCCAGGCATCACTGAGAATGTGATACTTTGGTCATCCTTCCCCTACGCTTCCCTTCCCTCTCCTATCTCATACATCCGCTTTCCTAGCGTTCTCTTTTTGTGATGCCCTATTTCAGAAAAAGTCTGATTTAGCTGGTCAAAACTGTGTGTTTTCTTAGTCTCTATTGACTGGACAGGAATGTATAAACCATGCTGCAAACAGTGCTGAGCTAGTATGTGTTTGCCATTCTCAAGGAGCTGACGGGACTTAGTGTCTGCCTCTCTTTCACCATCAGTTTGTCAGAAAATGAGAGACGGCTCTGAAAATATGAGCTGCTGTCTTGTCGTTCCTTTTCTCATCCCTATTGTATTGTTTTTCTGGTTTTGACATCAGTGAAAGATAGCTCTCCCTCACCTTTAGGTAATTTTTTTTCCCCCTGAAAAATAACAGCTATTATTATCTCCTAAAAGCTGAAAGAGATTTTACAGAACTTCTCTCTGTTAAAGGGGCAGGGGGAAAGAGTTATTGCCCAAAACAAAGCCTGGTCAATTTGTTGTAGCTCTAGTTCTTTAAATGTTGCTGCTGTCTTTTCATCTTCATCCTTAAAAAAAGGTTGAATACACTTTAAATAGAAAGTATTTGCCATGGAACTAATTCAACTGAGGTCTATGAACTCAAAATCCAAAACTTAATTGAAATATTTGCTGTAATGCAATGAGAAGGATCATGTTAACACCTCTAATCACTCTATTCCACCAAAATCAGTGTAGTGTGAGCCTATACAAGCCAACTGAAATGGTGAAAACGTAAATTTTAAAATTTTCTGTTGAACAACTTGTTTTTCAGTTCTTAATCAGATGACATGGATTTGAAGGATGACTTGGCAAATCACCTTTAAATTGAACTAAAATATTGCCAGCATTAAAAAAAGGGAGAAGTTGGAGCTTTACTCTGATTAGATTGTAAGGAGCATCTGGACACAAGCCAGGCATTGCCATGATAGGATACGGATGAACCAGTGTCTCTTTTAAGAGGGAACATCATGGGCATGGTTTCCCTCCTGCTCTGTGCCCTGCGAATGAGAAAGGGCCCTGAAATCACAACAGTCTGGGGAAGATCTCAAAGATCGTAGACTGTGCAGTTCAATAAGTTCAACTCTCTACACTTTATGGGTTATATCAGTAATGCAGTTTCTGTGCAAAGGATTTGTACTTCTTTGTTGTACTGCGTGTCCAACATCACAGCTGGTGTTCCTGAGTAGAGTTAATAAAAAGTTATAGAGTAGGACATTTAAAAATAAATGGAATTTTCAAACAGGAGCCATTCAATCAAAGGGCACCTTTAAAAACAGATATTTACTTTAGGCATTGAATGAGGCAATAAATGTTTCATGGAAAGTTTGTAATTGCATTGAGGGTAGTCAATCTTTCCAAAACACAGATGTGTTGAAGAGCGTCATAGTGATAGCTTATGGAGGACAGTAACTCAATATATGGTGAAACATACACTGCCAGAAACCTACTATAATGTGAACTGTGTAGTTAGACCAGATACGTGTTAACAAGATTTCGCTTACACCATCACTAGATATTTCTGATGTGCTCCCTTTACAGGGAAGACTTAGATGCTCATTCTTATGATGTTCTTATTAGGGAAATGGGCATTTGAATGACACCAATAGAAATTAATGTCACTTTATGACTAGTTGGATTATCAGACTTAAAAGATGTTTGGATATATTTTGTTGGTTCCTAGGTGCATATTCAAGGCAAGGGCGGAGCAGACTTGTGATAAGGAAATCTAAAAAAATACTAACATATATAATTTTAGCAGCCACATTTCCATAATGCCATTAGTTTCAAGAGTTAAATGTGTGTAGCTGATGATTCCCCTCTCTCCCCCTCTATTTTATGACTCTCCTAAATGCAATACATTGCTGCTTAGAATCAATAATTACATGTGAGATGGTTTATGTATCATGAAACCTTTAATAATATGAAAGGTTTAACTGCAACAGATGAATTCAAGCTCTTCTCCTTAAGTACAACAAATGAAGACTGACAGGGGATAATGGTTTAAACCAGGAACACTATAACTGGGCATCATAAGTTTTTTGCTGCTAAGAACTGCAAGATGGAACCAGCGCTAAGCCTTCAAAAGACCAAGGCTTCAAAAGAAAATAACCAATTTATTTTGATGGTGTCTATAATGTAAGTATGACATGAGCAGTATGCTCTTCAAAGAGTGGCAGGATTAGACTGGTCTGATAAAGATCCTTTCAGATGTGATTTCTATGAAGGAGCTGTGAGAAGTTTATGGATTACTGTCTATCAGATGAATTGTCCATTGGAATACTACATAAGACGATTTTTGAAATTGTGAAACTTGATGATATGAAAACAATTGTTGAAAAGATTCCAAGTTTATATTCAGCCTGAGAAGGATCCGCGATTTTACCTACTGTAATTCGATCATTTCTAAAGCAAGCAGAAAACAACATGACAATGGAAATTACCTTCTTTTTTTTTTTTTTCTACTTGCTAAGAGTAGTTTAGTATGGAAGGTGAATTAAGTAAGACCAAGAGATATTTAGACCTAGGCTCTTCTGTCACGTTTAGTACACTGAATGCTATATGCAAAGCTACTTCAGAAACCAGAGAAGGTTCTGATCAGGATATTCTTCTGTGAGGATGGATGAGTGGATCTCAAAGGAAAAAAAAAAACCAAAACCATTAAAATAAGGTGCAGGCAGGAAAAAAAAAATAGTTTAGATAATGTCATTGTTATTTCCATACTAACAACACACGCATTCTCATTACATCTATTAGTACTGTGGACTTTTTGGTATCACCAGTGTATTTCTATTAGATGAAATATGGGAATTTTTTTGCAACTACTGGTGAACTGCAGTCTGTGATTCTTACAACCTCACTGGAAATGAAACTAGCTTATAGAAATGGAGAGTGTGGTGGTAAAAACTAGGTTTTTAATGGTAACTATTCTTAACCATTACCCAGATAACATTAACAGTATCCCAGTCCCACCCACCCACCCCCCAAAAAAACCCACAAAAAGTGAAAATCAGGATTTATTTTTTAATGTGGATTTTCACACAGAGAAAAAAAATAAAAGTTTGTGGAGTTGATTGTTTTTTAAGTAAGCGTCAGTTATTTCCTAATGGTATTCCTTGTCAGAAAATCTTTACTGTTATGCATGCTCTTCCAAAGTTAAAAAGAACCCAAACAATATAAAACAGAAAGCACAAAACATAACATCTTGACCAAGGAACAGAGAAGATTACTAACCAGCTGTCATTAACTGTTTGCTAAACTCTGTTGTCTCAAACAATATTTCTGTAGGGTATTGAGTAAACGTGATTGAAGAAGAAGCAAGTCCTATGGCACATGGTACTGCAGCATGTGAGCTCCGCACTATAATTAATACATTTATTACTACAAAGCCTGTGGGATAGGGTTGTCCTTGAATCTCTAGAGATGGACTATCCTCTTTCAAACTTATGTTTAGTTTAAGATTTTATACCATTGGGTAGCACACATTAAAAAGCAAACAACACTGGTAGATTTAGGATGCATGTATTAGTGGGAATATGGAAAATCATCTCTAATGCATAGCAGTAGGTTTGAGGCCTCTACAATGCTGCAAGCTTGCTAGTGTGATAAAGAGCTACTACGGAATTCTATCTCAGTGTATTTAGAAAAATACTGGGGGTATATGAAGAATAAAATATGGTACTGTAGTAGGTCTGCCTGAATGCATGTATGTTGGAAGGAACTCATGTGGTCTGCCTTGTGCATGCGTGTTTTTTGGATGAAGTGAAAATGTAAAATCCAGTATTTTAACTAACAGTAAAAATCCAGCTGAAACCAAACCTGCTCACAGTATGTCTTTAGCATAAATAAGCTTCATACCGGACAGCACAATTTAATGACCTTACTTCTCAATCTGATTTCTATTGAGAACTTCAGCAACTTTTAATCAGTGTTGCTAGGTGAGGTTCATTGTAGGAAGAGAGTTCCAGTTCTGCTCATGGGACAGCCTCAATCGGGTCTCCAGGAGTATTCGTACCACAAGGCATATTTTCACATATACACGTTAGGTTTGTCTTGAAATTAGAGGAAGGCATAAGATTTTGTGTTGAATCAGGCTCCCATCACAGCATTTTCTCAGGGGAGACAGTAATTGACCATCAATATTGAGAGCACTAAAATATTTTTTTTTTTTTCTTAAACTTGCTGTTAAATCTAACTAGTCTCTAGTAAACTTTGATCTTTTACAGAGGAGTTTCATAATTTTGACTTGTGAAGTGTTTTTGTCTTCAAAAATATATTAAGACCTTCAGCTCAGTATAAGAGAAACTGCAGAAAGCAAAAGCTGTCACCTCAACTAAAATGCAGATGGTAAACAAATAAAAAGACAGATGCAAACCAGAAATGTGTACATTTTTTAAAAGTTTGCTTTTGTTATTTCATTTGACATTCTACTGAATGTCACTGAGAGAGAATAAACAAGCTAATGAGGTTTTAGCTAAATCTCTGCAAACAAGTTGTGAATTTGAAAAAAAATTGCTCATCCCTTAAGCACTGACTTCCTATTTTTGGACTGTTCAAGTGTCCCCTAGTTTGCAGTGATGCATTCATTCAACATGTGATCAGCATCAAAGGCATGAAATTCCGATTAACAATTTTTTTTGGCACCTCACCTCTTTCCAGTTTGAACTTGGAATCTCCTCCGTGCACAGACCATTAATGAGGAAATCCTTGCTTATGAATTCAATGCAGAATGAGATTTTTTTTTTTTTTTTCTTTGCATAATGTCTGCTTTGAAGTCAGGCAGTCCAAGAAAGTGATTGATCTCACCCAAGTTCATAACTTTTTTCAAAGTACTGCCGATAGCATTAAATTTTAATTAACCCTTTGAGCTCCTTCTATGATGTAAAGATGAGGGAACATCAAAGGCTTGTGTGTTAGAGCAGCAGTGAAATCTTTTGAGCTGGCTTAGCCTTATTGAAGAAATCTAAGCTGCAAAATATTTCAGTTCCGTCGTCAGCTCAATTCTAGTTACTGCCTCTACTCTGTGTTGGAAGAGGCAAAGCATTTGTTACATTCTCAGCTAGGGCTATTTATACGCTATCGTACTGATCCCATCTTCCTGTAAATGTTCTTCCTCCTACTCAAAAAAGTAGTCCCTCTTGAAGGAAATTAATAGAATTTAGTACCTTGTTTTTTCTCTGCTCATTTACGATTACTCGAGCTATTACTGTCCTGGTTAGTTGTATTAGAAAAAAGTCCTGTAGTATTTAATAGGTATTAAACAAATAAACTTCCATTGGAAAAAAAAAAAATAAAATTTAGGCTTCTCATTTTAATATTCATCATATGCAATTCCCTTCCTTGACAGGGCAATTTGTATTAAGAGTAAGCTTCATCTACTTTTAACGACATAGCCGTTTTCTTACAGCAAGTGGATGGGGACCAGTAGAAGGCTTTGAGAGGGCCTTTGTTACAAGGGCAAAGTTCAGTTTTGCCTCTATGCTGTGGAATTATTTATACTACCGTGAGGGAGGTTTGAAAGCGTTCTGAACCAACTGTACATCACGGTGGTAAAGAAATCCACAAATCACAGAGGAGCAATAAGTAGTTTTTGCTGCTTGAGACAAAAGGAAAGATCTGGAGAAAGAAGCACTGTGCTGTGATATCGGAAAAGGCTTTTTGGGATGCAGGGAGCAAGGTAAGCAAGAGGGGAAAGAAGAGAAGGAAATACTCCCCAAGTTCTTCAACTTAGGAAAAAGAGAAGGTCAGGAAATGGATAACTTCTGCTGGGTATGGCAGCCTTTGATCTCATTTCCTGATGATTCATTAAGGAAATTGGTGCTGAGAAGATAAGGTCTATTCTTCCTTACTAGTCATTAATAGTGACTGTGATAGAATGAGTTTTTTGATATGCAAAGAAGATAAAATACTAGTCAAAGCAAGCTGCTTCTGAATAAAAAAAAAATGCATTACTTTTGATGCTTCATGGAGAAACAGGTATGTTTGTCTTGTGGATCGGAGGCTATTTTCTCAGTCTAAGGAATTTCCAAAGAGGATCACTTGCCACTGTAACGAGGCAGATTGCTTGACAATCTTGTGTATTATATTTACATTTCACCTTTAAGGTGAAATGAGGGTTAAACATGAAATGCCACATTCACATTTAATTCAATATAATATAATATAAATCTGTGTAAAAAAAATATATAATCTGAGAGCAAATTCTAAGTTGTGGAAGGGCTTTTCCTGCTTTTAGCTACATCTGATATTAGAAGTGAATCGGTGCCTTCTGGATGGCTTATGTGGACTTTTCTGTTCCTCTTAGTCAGCAAAAAAGTAAATTAAGGCAACTGTTGCAGTATAACTCCAAAAGCAGGAAGCTTAATTTAGCTTGATCAAAATCAAACTGATTAAAGCAATGTATTAGTAGCAGGGAGGAAAGTTTTCCAAAGGATTCTTCAGCTGGGATGAATCTTTAAACATTCTTCTACCACTTTCTAAGGTGCCAAGAATGTAGGTAATGAAGGGATTACTAAAATTACTTTTTCCACCTGTCATCCTTAAATCTGTTTTACGATTATAGAAAAGAACAGCATTGAATCTGTTTTGTGATGCATGAATAAAAGTGAAGTTGTGACATCTGGTAAATATGGAGTGAAAACACGCATATGGAGATGGAGGATTTGTAAGAAAATGTCTCCTTCAAGAGTCAATTTTTTCTGAGTCATCACAGTGGCCTACATGTGTGTGTGTCTCCCCATAAATATACGTAGGCGAAACAGTATTTGCCATTTACTGCTTAGTACAATTTTTAAATTCCATAGGGAAAAAAAAAATGTATTTCCAAATGTTCTTAATTTCAGTCTGATTTTATTGCATAAGGAAGTATTTGTGGCTGAGGGAACTGGGGCTATTTAATCTGAAGAAAAGGAGGTTGAGGGGAGACCACCTCGCTCTCCATGACTACCTGGAAGGATTGTTGTAGAGAGGCAGGTGCTGGTCTCTTCTCAAAAGTAACTAGTGATAGAAAAAGAGGGAACGGCCTCAAGCTGCACTAGGGGAGGTTTAAACTGGACATTGGGGGAAAAAATTTTCACTGAAAGGGCTGTCAGGAACTGGAACAGGCTGCCCAGGGAGGTGGTTGAGTCACCATCTCTGGATGTGTTTAAAAGCTGTATAGATGTGGTGCTTGGGGATGCGGCTTAGTGGTGGACTTGGCAGAGTAGGGTGAATGATTGGACTCGATGATCTTAAAGGTCTTTTCCAGCATTGATGATTCTATGAATTTTTATGTAAAATGTGAAGATATTAAATATATTTTTATAAGTGGGGGGGAGGAGTCAGACAAAAAAAAGAAAATGTTTTCCAAAAGGCAAGATGAGTGTAGAGACAGAGGCCGTTTGAGGATTCTTTCCTAGGGTTTGACAAAAAAACTTCCCTTGAGGAAAGTGGTGAATATTGGTGAGCGTATATGCATAAATGAGTAGGGTAGTTAGAGCATCTGGTTGAATCTGCATGATTATTTGTTCATCTTGACTTCTGAATGGTTTTTTTTTTCTTAACTGTAGCTTGTATCATACTTACTTCCATAGAGGGAGAAAAATGAAGTAGTTGAGATAGCACTTGATTATATATATGTAATATACCAGTCACAGTTCTATGATAAATAATCCAAAGTTTAATAATAGCTAACCAAGATTGAATACACCATATACTAGCAAAAAGCACCTGTAATAGAAGTAGAGCAACTTTGGTTTCCTTTTGTTTGAACGGGCATGTAAACATACATTGGAATATGCAAATACATTTGCAGATTGTTGTGGCAAACCTGTTGATATATTTAAAAATCATACTATAAGAGACCTTTAAGACTGTGAAAAAAAGAAGAAGATTTATTCCTAAGAATAGTAGTATTCTGGTATTGAAAGGTTTTTTTGCCTACTTTCAAGGATCATCAGTGGATTCAGTGTTGCAATGAACAACTCCAACAATGTACAGAAGCTTTAAGACTCGCTGTATCTCGAAGTAGAACTATGAAAATCAAAGGCTGCTGGTCAGTGATGAATTGTCAAGCTGCAGGATAAGTAAGGGATAAAAAAATTGGTTTTGCCTAAGCCAGGCTGAATTCACTCCACTTTTAGTAAGTGTGTGTGTGTGTGTGTCTGTGGTGTCTTAGTCCATCTTTGCCTGTTATCTGTTGCCTGACACAAAGAAAGAGCCAGCAGATAGATCTGAGAGCAGTAGATAAAGCTACAGCATACTAAAGAGGATATTCAGCTTTTCAGTACTGTGGATGCTGTATACGATAGTTTCTGAGCACTATTCTTAGAAAAGGTGCCTAAATGTCAGTAGCTGACACCAAAAGAGCTTAAATAACATTTCTTGTCAGTAAAAGCATTATTGGTATGGAAGACATTACAAGAGACCTAGAATATAAGAAATGGCTGCTTCTTATTTCCTTTGATTACTTTTATTTGATAAAATGAGCTTAGCACTGAGTAAAGATGACAGTTTGACAAGCTGGTATGTTTGTGGTTTCCTGCGTGTGGTGTGGTTTTATTTGGGGGGTGTGTTTGGTTTTTGGTTTTGTTCCCTCCTCCACCCCCACCCCCCGTTTTGTTTGTTTGTGTGCAGGGGGGACAGGGTATTTTGCTGTTTATTTGGTTTTTAACCAGCAAGCACTCAAGCTGTTCAGCGCTAGCCTTCCTCCGTGGATCGATGCTGCTGTGGCTACATAAGCTAAAATAGTAGCATAATCTGTTATTACATCCCATACATCTCACATACAGTACCTTAATTATTTATTCTTGGTTTGTAATTACATTTTATATTATTCTGACTTTGAGAAACTTCCTGACCCTTAAGAAATTAGTGCATGACTTTGTGAGATGCTTTTGGATTTAGAAGGCTACAGTCTTCTAGATAATGTGAAAACATTATGAGGATGGGGTCTATGTGTAAATAAGAGCTATTTTAATTCATTCTTATGGAGTACTTCAATAGAAAAGACTGAATGCAGGAAGACTCTGTTTAGAAAACAATTTTGCCCTTGAGAAGGTGTAGAGACTTCAAAAAGGACAGGAAGTAAGCAGACCTCATTACAGTAATATGAATTACACTTATATCAGATTGGTTGGAAAACAAATGGCTGCGTTTGCAGTTTGTTGCTGTTGTGCATTTCAATGATCATTTGCAGCATTAATATTGCAACTGAACTGCTACAAAGCAATTTGTATATAGTCCTAAATAACCAGGAATCCTAAATCTAGCTAATAGCAGTATTAGTCACACGGTTCCAAACTTTATGTATTCAGAAGCATTACTGGATAGAGAGGAATATTTATGCTATTAAAATGATCAGGTGACATGTTGGTCACCGGAGGACTAACCATCCACGCTGTACAGTTCAGTTTTGGTCCATGTTCACACCTATTCTTCCTGAAGAAATCTGTATTTGATTTAAAGTAATCAAGTACATCAAGAACAGCTTAAATACAAGTCCCAACTTTGCTGCAGACTATGATTGTGAAGACTATGAATATGTCATGTCCTCTCAATTCAGGAGGTTTGATAAGCATTCACTGGATAAGAGAAATGTTAAATTTGAAGTGTTATGACAGTTGTGGTGGTGGTCTCCATCTGTCTGACTTCTGACCACCATCACTCTCAAAGTGGTTTTCACAGACTACAAAGGAGAATTAGCTACCACACTGAAGTTTCTTTCCTTTTTAGTTTTCAGAAATTTAAACAAAATATCAAAATTGAAGCAGTTCTTAGTTCACACAAAGCTGCAGCTGCAAAAGGCTCTTTCCCTTGGATCCATTAATATATTCTAAACAAACCAAAAAACCACAACATTCTTTCTCAAACTTGCGTGACGGTTTCTCTCAGAAGGTCCTGCCTCAGGACCTTGTGGCATGTAGCTCTTAAAACACCACATTCCCTGTTACCTGTTCCATAAGGCACTTCACAAAGACAGACTAATTTGGTTACCATCCTGTCTTTAAGGCTACACTGCCTACCAAAGGAGAATTTCCTGCAGTTTTGTTCAAGTAACGTTCTGTGATGTATTGCATCTGATGTTTATTGTTTCTCTGTTTCACCAAGAAGTGGTTCCATTTTGATGCCAGGTTTAACGATCCTTTGATATAGCAGGGCAGTAGTTAGATTGAAAAGCAGTTAGCTTAAATCTCAGTTTGAAATATAATATTAACAATATTTACAATTCATATTTAACTGAAAGACATAACAGAATCCTAAGATAATTTTGAAGACATATTTTAAATGAATTGCTGATTATTTTTAACTATCAGCCTAGTTTCTTGAAAATGTCAGAAAACTCTGAAGTAAGTTTAAAGACAGAATAAAGAAATCTGAACTTACAGCATGAAGTTTTCAATATTATTTTTCTTTCTGGAATAGAGAAATAGCACCAAAAAAATGTATTAATTTGTTTGCAAAATTCATACAAATTGTATAAAACAGCACTGATGCTTCAATCACAATGTGGTGTCCTAAGTAGTGTTTCAGAAGAACATTAAAATACTGTGAAAATTCAGCTGGAATTACTTCTGTCCATTACCCAGGTATCAGCTCAGGGCGGGAAATGTTAAGCTGATTTATTCTTTCCCTCCCAAATGAACTACTCTCTCCAGTGGGTGGGTAGGTGCCTTATCAATTCAGTACCCAAAGTTTGTGTGTTTCGCAGCAACAGGCATCTCAAGTTCAATATCCTTCTCTGTCAGATTTTATAAAGACAATATATTTTAAACAGATTAGAAATGCAAAATGTATGTTTGAATAAACTAAGTGGTCATACCGCTTCATAACTTTATACAGCACAAATTAACTCCTAAGATTCATTTTGTCCACGGGGGAAGGTATCTCAAATACTCTTCATTAGCAACTCAGTGCTGTGTAAACCATCAATAAGAGTTTGCCTTCGGTAGCTCTGCTGTCAGTTTTTATGACTGTCGTGAACACTTGAAGTTTTAGGCTGATCCTACAGTCCATGCATGCCCTGCTCTATGCTGAAATCAATGTGAGCAAGAGGGACACAAACAGCTGTGATCAGCCCCCTGAGTGTCACATGGATAATGAACAAAAGATCCAGGGAGTGTTTCTAATTATTATATTATGTTACTTCATATACATCTTGCCATATTTACTTGCATTTGTGAGAAACTGCAAATAAGACTGCTTTAACATGATGTTTTTAAAAGAAAGTAAGTAGTCCAAGAAGAATATTTAGCTGTGTGCTTCAGCGTTAGCTGTGGTTTACGGCACAGTGTATTTATGGTGAAAGTACAGTGAGATTCCTAATGCTTTTTCTGCCAACTTAATCCACACTATGTTGTGTTTGTAACAAGAAGTATTTTTGCCCCCACAGGGTTGTAAGAGCCGGCTAGTAGTTGTGCTGTTCTAGTACTGAATAATTGACCTTAAGTATTATCCCTTTAAGGGGTACATTTCATAATACAATTCTGGAGATAGCAGGTGAATTAGCTCTCTAATTTTTCCTATTCTCATTTTCTTTCTAGTGGTTAGAAACAACCTAACAAAAATTTATTACAAGGTGTAAAACATGAGCAGATTGGCCACCTAGCAATTGTTTCTTAACTTGTGAAATATTTGTAATCGAGTCTTATCATTCTTCATTTTCACATATTTTGAATTTGCTATTTCTCTATTCTAGGAAACAAACAAACAGAAAAAACCGACCCAACAAAACAAAGAAACAAAAAAGCAAACAAACAAAAGAAAAACCCAACCCAACCAACCAAAAAAACCCAACAAAATATTTTCTCTAGAGCTCAGTAAGTTTAAAGAGTTTACCACTTAAGAGTTGGTCAAGGACAAAAAAGGCAGTTAGAGAAAATGCAAACATTTCTAGAAAGTCAGCTCCTCTTCTGGCATTGCTAGCTTCAGATCACATGCCTGCTGAGAACTGCTTAGTTTGAGGTAGCCAGTTTCATGAAAGTTGATTTGGGATTTAGACTTTGTCTTGAAAAATTAAATATAAAATACAAAATAAAGAAAAATTATGAGGGTTCATTACAAGAATTTTTTTTTTATGTGGTCTTATTTTAGTTCTTGTATGAAAAGCACCTACAGTTCTTTTGAATATGTTATTTACTGAATACAAAACCAGCTCGCTATGTGATGTCAAAGGTTGGGATTCCAATAACTAGACATATTCCTTAGACTGTGAAGAGCTCAGCCTCAGACCTTCTTCTTTTCAGCTCATTAGGGATATGTATTTCTTTATTGTAGATTGACTAGATTAGCTTTGGGGTTTGCATCTTGTCAAGCTATGCTCCATCAAACTCAGTGGAAGTCAAAAACTGTGGAGAGCATCAGTTCTCTTGTTCTTGGCCATTCCAGTTTAAGGGGGCGTTGCTGAATTCCCTTCAGGAATTCAGCAGGCGGGAGGTTTTGATTGTGCTGATACATACATATACACACAATCACATATACATTAATTTCTAATGAAATTTAGCTCAAATTCAAGACACTATTGCCGCATAGCTCAATTGCCTTTGTCCTGTTTAGTTTTAGGGACAAACACAGTCAGCTTACTCTGCTGGCAAACATTATAAGAGTCTAGGCAGAAAAAGCAAAGTATATGCAAAGCATTCTCCAGTTTTTCATAATTACAGTAGCTGCTTACCTAAAGGGCAAACTGTCCACAAAAGATTCAGATCAAATACTCTCTTTTCCAATTGACATTTACCTTTATATTGTAGCAACTATGCTATTTCCATATGATACATTTTTATATGACATACACACAAGAAAATACCATTTCTTCACTGAAATAAAGATAGGTTTTTGTGAGCCACCGACATTCTGCTGGATTAGAAGCAGTTGAACAGAGAAGAGAGTGAACCAAAATGGATGAATTCTGAGAATCTAAAGATTTGTACCACTTGCATCCATAACTAATTTTTATCCACTTTTTTCCTCACAAAATCAAATTGATTGCGTGCATTTCTGTTTAAGAGCCTGCACATAGGAAACATTAAAAGTTAGTACTAAAATGAAGAAATATTAAAAGTTATTAATAATAAAATGGTAATAGCCAACGTATGTAAAGATAGAAATAACAAGCAAACATGAATAGTTCTATCAAGTATCTGTCAGGCTTCAAAGCAGTAGCATTTCCTGCAGGTGTGCTAGCTTACAACTAATGACAAAGAATCTCAAGAAATGCTTTAGTATTATTTATGGGTTTTGTATATTTTAAGTTCTCAGCTGTGATATAAAACAACGCTGGGCAAATCTTGCTTTCAGATTCAGCTCTTTGGCTATCAGTATGCTGTATTAGTAAGGTTTCTGATTTTTGGCTTTTGTCTAAGTGGAGCTGTTGTATGAAAACCAACTCACTGAGGTGTTTGTTAGCGTCTGCATGGTTTTGCATGCAGATTTATGTGACGTTACGGAAACAGACCTAATACTTCAGCTGAATTCAGGATGAATTCCTAAAAACAGCAAGCACCTCTCTGATGTAGGAGATCCAGACAGTCCTCCTTTATTCTTGTCTAGGCTAGAAGAACCTTTCTTTTACAATTAATATATTTATTAAAAAGGGAAAAGCTTTAGTAAGGGGTATGATCAGGCTTTAAAAATGGTGATCTCCAAACTTTTTGTAATTTATGGTAAATCTATATCTAAGCTATTACAAGTTCTTTTGAAAATTTCAGAGCAGAAATGGTTTAGTGACACAGGCAAGGCAGCCTATGTAGAGCATAGATTTGCTCGTGAACACGTAAATGATGAGGTATTGTAGTTGGTATCGGCCTGGAAGCTGGTGAGTGCATGAAAAGAGAGTATGACTTCAGGATTAGAGGGACGAGGGAAATGTAAGGGATCAAATAATGAGACCTATAAAAACCAGAATGCAGGCATCATCCTTTTGTGAGTAGCTTCCCTTATACTTCACCAAGAACTTTGTCCCTTTCAAAATACTTCAGGAGAACATATAGTGAGAAGTTTTTTCATTTTGCATTCAAAATTGGATTTGGTATTATTTTCTACATTTTTTCCCAGGAGAGTATTGATAGGGCAAACTAAACACTGTCACCTCACTTTTTTTCTGTTGTTGTTCCTCTTAAACTAGAGACTTTCTAGCAGTGTATGATCTTTTTGGCTACAGTCTTTGCACGGTAGACAGGAATTTGGGGGTGTTAAAGAAGTCCTGTCCCATTCTGCCTATTAGCATTGCAGAATGTGGCACATGCTTACAGTCACACAAAGTTGTTTATCAGTACCCGAATCACTCTCACAGCGAGGTTCTGGTTTATGACTAGAAATCCTAGGTCTTCGGGTAATACAAATAATAACTACACAAAAACTCTCTATCATTTTTTTAATTACATGTCAACCTAAATAGACACTTCAATTAAGTAAGGAATAAGGAAGGACATCTTTCATCTTTTTCCTTATATTGCTGGTAAAATGCAAAGCGCAGTTTAAAGAGTAAAACTGAATATGTCAATCTTTCATATAAACCCCCTGCTCAAGTGATTCTAGGAATGACTGTTTGAATTAAGGAAATAGGTTTTACCTGTCACCCACCCCTAGACCTTCTTGCTGCTCCTATAGATTTTTTCTTTTTCTTTTTCTCCATACACTTGATTGAAAAACCAACTGTGTTTCTGCCTTTTTATATTCCAGGATTCTTTGACTCTTTACAAATGCCAGCAGTCACACAGCTGTGAAAGAATCTTTTGATATTCACATTTATTGTAATATAGAATTCAAATTTATTTTCATTCTATCTTTCATGCTTCTGAAGCTTTAAATCCTGTGGAGGAAAAATATAGATGTGAACACAGAATAAAAAAGAAATGACTAGTTTGAAGTTGAGACTGTAGCCAACTCGAGCAGTGAGAATTATTTCATTTGGGCTGAGGTGTGTGTGCATCCGTGATGAGAGAGATGGATGAAAGGAGATGAAAGTGGAGAGAGGGAAGATATATGTATGCACATGTGTCAGAATGTGTATGTATTTGTGTGTGTATATTATATTCTTAAGAATGTGCATATATTTATAGTCCACATGAAACAGTAGTGTACAACATGTGGATAACACATAATATGCAAGATATTAGGCCAGCCAAATTTATCATTTTACTTCAGTCTATACCTACAAGGCACCTGTATTTTATAGAAGCGAGTAGCTGCAACTGTTTATATTCTGTATTATGTGTGTCCAGATTCCTAATACTTGTTTATTTTCCTGACGGTTGATATTTCCAGGTATTTCGAAGATGTCTCTCTCAGGCTCACCACTCCTATCTGAAGGAAAGGAGCTCTTTTTAATAGCTCTTCTGTCTGTGCAGACATAAAGTCTAGTTTCTAGTTACCAGAGCGTTAAGTAATAGAGTTTATACTGTTAAGTAATAGAGTTTATACTGATTTACGGCAAGGTACTGTGAGGTAACAGGAAAAGTTTTCTGCTGTATCTTAAGTGCAGTATAAGCTGAATTCATCAATATAGAATCAAACCTACCACATTACATTAAAAAAGCTCCTGTCTGTACTATCCATCAGACAAGCTTGCCACACTCTTCAGGACCTTTAAACTCATGGAAACTTGTAATTTAAAGTGAAAAAACCACATTCCGGTTTCATGTCACTACATTTCAGGATTTTAGTGGTGTGGAAGGTTTTCCAAATGACTATTTCAGGTGACAGATGACTTCGTTGTGCTCCTTCTAAACAGCAACAGTATCATCCGCTGTTCTGAAGAGAATTTTCTAAGGAAGACACCCTGCAGTCACGGACTATGAGAAAATTATGATTGGGATACAAACACCACTGTATTTTACTTCTGATTTGTGAAGGCTGCTTTTGTTTAGAAACATCTCCAAACTGTCCCAGGTGGGTTGTCAAACTGAAGTGAACTGTGGGACTATCTATTACCTTTCTTAACTAAGGCTTCAGTTTTTGTGTAATTTCTCTTAAGCCACACAGAGCTGAGAGGGGAGATGTAACCTAGGACAGTTTTGGAGAGCAAAACAAAAAATGGCAAGAATATCTTCATACTAAAAATATTTACTGAGCAATATAAAATGTTTCTGCAGTTATTTCTAGGGATACATAGCACAGTGTAAGGAAACAGAGGTGTGTGCTAGTAGTGCCTGAGTGTGTTACAATCTAGAATGGAGGTATTTGCTGCTGCCAACGTAGTCGGGTTGATCGTGCTATCCGTTTGCTGTACTATTCTTACCTGTTTAGAGGGGTAGGTATAACATGCATACAGTGTATCACACAAAGTGGTAGCAAGTCTTTCATAGCAAGGACTAAGTGTTACTCCACCTTTAACAGCAAATTATACATTAAATATATAAATTGTACTCGGGTCTCAGCTATGAAAGCATTTTCCAGGCAAGTGACTCAATGTGCAGTGTAGCAGTGCAATTCTTTAAAAGCACTTTAAGTAGGGATATTAAATTAATGGTTCAAGAAAATAGTGTGTATTTGTCTGGGGTGGGAAAAAGCCTAATTTCCTAAGGGAAATCCTTCAGTGATTCTAGCATCAATAATGTGGTTTGTCACTTACTGCAAATAAAAATAATTAAATTGTATTTAGAGCATGTGGAGTTTATCAGATCTTTTAAGTCTTTGTGGGCACCAAGGAAGTCAGATTTTCTGTGATACTGTTACTAGAAAAGGGGAAAAAAATGGAAGCAGATGATATATGACACAAAGAAATCCTAATTTTTTATTGCTATATCTTGGCTAAACATCCTAAAGTCACAGCAAAAAGACATATTACTTTATGAAATATTCTCCATCTAAAATGCAAAAGGACACCTTGCATTTAGACTGCATAAGAGGAAGAAATTTTTTTATGATGAGGGTGGTGAAACACTGAACAGGCTGTGCAGAGAAGTTGGGGATGCCTTATCACTGGATGCATTCAAAGTCAGACTGGATGGAGCTTTGAGCAGCCTGATCTAGTGGGAGGTGTCCCTGCCCATGGCAGGGGGTTGGAACTAGACAATCTTTAAAGTTGCCTTCCAACCTAAACCATTTTATGATTCTAAGCTATTGATGTGTTATCTGTACTAATGGGAATTTGTGTGGTAACTGCCTCTAGAGTTGGTCAAAGTACTGGATTATTTTTTTGGGGTTTAGTACAAATAATAATAATATGTGATTCTCAATAACTATGAGCATTTCAGAAAAATAATTCCTTGGCACTAAATCCCAAAATCCAAATAAGATGTTACTATTGCATGACTCCCTACTTGATTTATCCTGAAGGCACAATAGTGTTTTGCAAGTATGACACTCACTGGCAGATTTTATTCAACTTGCAGTAAGCTAATCTCCAGGTTTTAATCTCTATTAACTCTCAACTCATAAAGGCCAAACTCCAGCAATTCTCTTTATAATTAAATAAAAATATGAAATGATGCACTATTACACTTCCCCTTTTTTTTTTTTTTTTTTTTGCTTCAATAGTAATAAAAAAGTTATCTCTTGTCTTTATACTCTTATTGCCTTTTGCACAATGAAAGAAGTTTTGTCTCTGGACGGTTTGGTGGAAACTATCTTGTGTCGACCTTTCAAAAAACTAGGAACCCTTGAAGTGGACTAGTTGCATCCACATGGATGTAATACTCTGCTTAATATGCCTGTAGCCTTGAGAATAAAATACTTAATTTTGTATGGGTTTTTTCTGTGCAAAGAGCCTGGAATAATGAGGGCTATATTACAGCCCACTGATGCAGTGTTTTTAATAACATGTCAAAGGATTTGTGTTGGAAACCCTGAACGTTTGAAAGCGCAGACCTCCTATATCTTACTGTGGTGCAGTCACATCAAGCTGCATGTGTGGAGCAGAACCTACCACAAACTAGATTAGTCAGCTTGTTCTGGGAAGGAAGCCCAGAAGCAAACTAATACACGTTCCTGCAGGCAGTCAGGGGATCAAGACCTCAAAGTGGGAATACAGCAAAGTTGATAGGACAGACAGTAAGATGCATTAATACTGGCAGCACTTCTGAATCTGAAGAATCCATGAATTTCATGAATGCGCTCATTTTTAATGCTTCTACTTAGGTTCCACAAGATCAGTATTTTGGGACCCTCACCTTTGAGATGCCTTCTGTCCATCCTCAATATCTACTGTAGTTATGTCCCTTTTTAGCAACTTGTTGTCAACTTTACAGGTCTTGTATTAATCTCCCTGTCTCCAGTTGTACTCTGTGGCAGCACGTCAATGCTCCTCTTTCACCTTGATGCATTATCTAGTTTCTGATTGGTGTGTCTAAAGCTCAAATCTCAAGTTACCGTGATTTAGGCATTTGAAATCATGTAGAAAAAAATTCTGCAGGTCAGACTGATAAAAACACGCCAAGATTGCAAAGGGAAATGGGAGGAAAGTTGTCTCCATATCTAGGCAGGGATTATGTTTTCTATGATTGTCTGGGATTTTGCCCAATCCTATAATACTGCATGGATGCTCTTGATTTTTTTTTTTCTTTTTTTTTCCTGCTGTGCCATGGAATAATTTCAGCTGTTAGTTTTTAACTTGCTCCGAACATTGTTACAAGGTATGGGAAAAAGATGTGTAGATGCAAAGCATTACCAAATGCAAGATACATTTTCTGTGGAATATCTTGAACAAAGTATTTACTGTTTGTCTTTACTGTGATCGAAGGGGACTTACTGAAATAACTTAGGTGGCTCCCTCTGGTTCTGTCTTTATATGTTCTTAATTACTCTGCATTTAAGTCAAACCAAGATTATCATTACCTCTGCTGCGTTTTCACATATTGTTACATTTCCTTTGTAAAATCCAGGTCATTAGGATTTTGTTCATTTTGCTTTTCTGCAATGCTTTCTGACCTATTCTTTTTAATTATTTCTTCTTTGGTGCTTTGTAGATTCATTGCTTATTCTTAACATTCTATTTCAAAAGCATTCTGTAGACCTTGTTTGGAATGCAAACCCCAGGTAGCATTAAAGCTTCGATCTTACAGGAATTCAGCATTTGTTCACATTCAAATCGAGTAAGATTAATTTTTCATACTCTATTCATTTTGCTCCTTATGTAGCCAATTTCAATTAGTAATTTCTGTAGCTCGACTCTCTTAAATTGGAAAATTCAGATATTGATTTGTGTCTGTTTTGACATTCAGCATGAACTGAGTTATGTCATATTTAGAACTTGAGTTTGCTGTTCGTAACAAGAAAAATTAAATCTATTGAAACTCTAAGAAAGAATGCATTTTTGTAGAACAGTATTTTTTTTGAACAAGTCATATTACTCTTTTTTCAGATTTTTTTTTTCTACAATGGATGACAAGGGGCAAGTACTATTTATTGTTTCAAAGTTCAAATGTAGATCAGACCCAAATCTGCACTTAGTGTAATTGGCAGCTGAACAGATGTCCCCAACATCTGTTTTGTGTGAAAGGAACATACATTTCTTAGCTGTAGAATGACACAGGAAACAAGAGCATTCCACTATTTTGATCTATGAAATTTCAAGACCTGCCTATGTTGTTGTTTTAGAACGTGAATTCCAGGAACAAGACTGATTTCTGAAGGAGAATCATTTAAAAACTTGTGGCATAATTGGGAATGTTTCTCAGCATTTCAGTGGAACAGGCCATTTACCTACATCGGACAAATGCACATACTGAGTGGATTTCAAGAAAACAGAGGTTACGAGAAGTAAAAAGTATAAAATGTATGAAATCTTATTTGTCAAATTTGCTTATTATATATCCTGTATGCATTTGTTATTCTTGCTGAACACAAACTGAGTGCTCAGTCACCATCACATAAGACGGCCCAGCAGGTAGCATAGATGCATTTCAAAACCTCAAAAACTCCGGAGATTCAAGAATAGCAATACAAGAAGAATGTGTTACGCTTTAGTCACCAGTACTTCCTAGATGTATAATACATGGTTAAGCACAACATGGCTAAGAAATATCTTTCTTGTCTCAAATATTTGTCTGATCCAGCATTTTCAGCTGTCTGCTGTCTTATCTTTTGACCCCTCACAGTCACACTGCTAATAGGATTTCTATAAACCAGCACAGTAGTGGACTTCGTAGCTCAACAGATTAGTTCATAGGCTTTCATCTCTGGAACCTAGCTCTAATTCAGTACTGACCAAATGTACCATAATCCTTCTTTGGGCATTCTTATTGAAAAAGAGAATATAGACTATACTATCTTCTATAACTCAAATGGACACTGGCTTCCATACAAGTGTGATAGCCTAACTCAGATATACAACTTTTTAAATTAAAAGATACCAGGTGAGCTTTGCAATGCATTTGTTTTTCTTGTGCCGCTGCAGGCACCAATTATAGTCTATCAGAAGTGAACAGATGTGCAAGAAACTTTACAGTTTCAAATCTTTTTCATTTTGAGATCTAATGACATCAAATTCTTTGAAATATTAGTCGAAAAAAAAAGAGTTTTGACTTCTATATTTACTTTTCTTTTATAAACTTTATTATTTCTATTTGAAAATGAATATAATTAGATTTAAATAAATATTTACATGCTGAAATTGTCAATTTAGTCTATTTTACCAGTTTGCAAGATTATTTCTCATTTCTCTCTTCAGTGCCTACAAGAAACTAGCTTTCTAAAGTGTGAGTCTAAAATGCATTTATGTACATGTCTAACATGATGCATGAGTTGTTTCACTTACTTCAAAGACTCTTTCCAAATGTGCAGGCACTTGATGGATTACAGCCTACATAATTTTTTAATATCCCCATAAAATGACCTGGTCATCCAAGAAGAGGAATTAAAGGATGCTGATTAAAATTGATAATTGGCAAAAGAGAAACATAAGATTAAGTTAAACTGTGGTGGCAGAATATGGAATACTATGGTTAGCAAGATGAGAGCCAATCATCACTCTGATTGCATTGCTTCTCTATTAATTTTCCAATGTCTATGCAACATACCTGATTTTCTTTAAGATTTTACTTTGCCCAAGTGCAAAACATAATTTTTAAAGATCTTGTTAGCACACTTTGGGATAGCTACTCCTACCAGAATACTGAAACTAATTCACATCTTTATCTCTTTGTCCATTCTCATCAGGTGCACTTTTCAGTTAATTATTTATGTTCTGACTTGCTTTTATTTGTTGTTTGGTTTTAGGAAAAACAAGAAATCCATCCCAATCTCTCAGTCATTTCCTATTGTTGAGCAGCAAGTATGATATCTATTCTGTTCATTTTGCATGATTTGCTGCTGTTCTGTTAAGTCTGATAACAGCATTCAGCAGGAATAAGAAGGACCACAAAATCTCAAGGTTTGCTCTCTGGAAACCCACAGGACAACCACACACAACTGTTTGGTGTTTCCTCCATCTCTTATACTTTCTTAGCGATTATATTTAAAAAATATATGACCTTTTATAGTTGCTGTCATACCAATATAGTAGTTGCTCTTCATGTGAGGTGTGCATTGGGATTTTTGTCAACAAATACCTGCATCGTCATGATAGGCTGGGGAGCATTAGCCACAGACTGAGCCTTGATGGTCCTGTGTGTTCCCTGCCACTTAAAACAAGATGGAGATCTATCACCACCACTAGATAAAAAATAAGGTTAGGAAACTAGCTCTTCTTCCTTGCAGTTTTATGAGCTGCATCTGTCTCCAGGTGAGAAGTCATGTCACATGTACCAGCCAGGAAATCAGCCTGCACATAAGCTCAGAACTGGCGCTGCAGCTTTCTGGGGGTATGCAGCATGGAAGGGCAGTAGGGATACCACCCAGGCTGGGGGGGCACAGGTTAGGGAGTAGAGCACATGTCGGGTATATTTAGACACAAATGTTGAAGAATCCTGCTCTTGTGACTTCCACTGCTCGCAGCATAGTTTGCTACCAACTAGTACAGATTTAACTAGTATTAGGTGTAATATGTCAGAAAGAACTAGACTCATTATAATTATATGGTACGATAAATTTAAGCTATTTTTTAACTACCTAAGCTAAATTTACCTATTGCATAAAAACCTGAATTTTTAAACAGCTAATGTTTATTGTTGTTAATGATATTCCATCTAGTACATAACAGAGCTAGATCTCTCTTGGTGATATTTTGGGATCTGTATGGAAGACATATTTTTACTGTGTATATTTTTTATAATCAGAAGATACCCCTGAATGCATCAATATTGTTAGGTTTCTTTGTTTTTTATTTTCTCATCTGAACTGAGCGTGTTCATTTATAACGCTTAAGTGATAAGCATACCTTTCCTCCGATCTGTATCGATCCAAATAGTGGCCTCAGCTGGGAAAGCTAATACATAATAGATTGCCAAAATCCACGCCCAAAAAGCAATACATAGTCCTCCGTAACTACCAGAAATCGGACTCCTTCCCTTCCCGGTATGCTTAAAAAGTCACATAGTATTACTTTTTAAGCTTTTTTACATAGACACACTACTTAAAAGTAACACTGTAAATGTGTCCTATTTCAACCTTGTTTTATCTGGGTTTTTCTCCAAGTTCTTACCTGATCTAACAATCTTCCAAGTTCTGATCTAACAATATTTACTAAACACTGTTATTAAGTAGAGGACTCCTATGTTATCCAATAAATTGTACTGATAATACTTCATAATTCAGTTTCAATTAAAATAGCAGTGTAGTCGTCTCTGAAGACAGTGCCTTGATAAATTCACGTTATAACCGAGATCCAGCTCTATTTCTGTTCTCATTTTTGTTCTCATTTTTTATTGCTGTTCTTAGTATCTCAAAAAAGGATGCAGACTCTTGCTGTGTCCCTTAAAAACTGTGCATACGTAGTATAAATTCTTGCTCATATGAAATATGAAAGTTTACACGTAAACCTATAGATTCACACACACGTATTCATTCCTTCCAAATGGCTGACTGCTGCTCTTTCTACTGATATACTAATTACTTTTTTTGAGATCTAATTATTCCAAGGAATAATTAGATAAAACCTCTTTTAAATAATTTATTTTTTAAAAAAAAACCCTTTTTTACTTGATTCTGATATCATTATCCCAAGGAAAAGTTTTCTACTGATGTAGATGTCCATTGCTGGTTTGTAATTCTGGTGTGTTTTGCTGTAACTTGCTCTTTATTATTGCTTTGCATGACTTAATTCTCTTTATCAATTATATCTTTAATGAAATATTTTCAGTTTAATTTTTGGCTTCTCAAGAATTGTAAAGAGGTGAAGCTGATGGGGTTTTGTCGGGGTGTGAAGTGTTATTTAGTACATTTGAAGATAGTGCAACATCTACAGGGTTTTTTTAATATTTCCTATCTGAAGATCTTGTAGTAAAGAAACACTTAAGCAGGACCTTTCTCTTAATATTGATAATTGTGTTAACTTATGAAAGCATTATGGAATATAAAATGATTGCGTAGCAATACAGTTCTGTGTTTCCTTGGAGTAAGTCTACGTGCTCTAGAATTATTTTTGAGAAAGTCCCAAACATACCTACTGAAAGCATTTTGACTTCATACGTACTGTCGCTTGTGACTTCTAAATTACTGTTACTGTTTAGGGGTCCATCATTAACTAGAAGACTTAACACAGTATCTCATTGGTCTGTCAAGAGGCCGTGCTGAGAGAGCTTCCCTAAATACTCCATCTCAGGAGGTGAAGTTGCAAGTTGTGCATTTTTAACTAGTTACTGTGTAACCAGGAAGGGCACAGAGAAGGTTATAGAAATATAACAATATTATTTCACTGCAGGATTGGCCTATAAAAGTTCAGCAAAAAAGAAATGCTTCTGCTGTTGTTTTGACAAATTCTAAAATACCCTGTGTTTTAATACCATTGTCGTACATTCCAGGATAAAAAGCTTAGTGTCTAAATTACTCTAACATATTTCAAGAGTAAATGGTTTGGCAGCCCTGCCCCATGCATATCCTTTGCAAAAGTCTAATCCACTTTTTTAGCATTAACATCAGTATATGGTGAGGATGGGTATGCTACAGCAACTGCTTCCAGGCAGCACTGATGTGGTCTTTGTGGAGAAGGAGGAATTTTTCCTGAGGCAAGTGACTGCAACTGAGGGGATGGACTTTCCTACTGTCATGAATTACAAGGTAAACAGAGCTAGCTGTTTCTCAGCTTCTTTGTGATTTTTAGGAGAAAATAGTTTCATGGGGTTTTTTTTTAATGCCGCAGACTATTTTCCTGTGCTCTCCCAAATAGGAGAGTGGGAATGTAAATATGCTATAGCATGTTGTAGCTAATGTAGAATTGACAACTTCTTTGGGTTTCTTTCTCACCTTTTCATTACAATAATGGTAGTATCTGGTGCCTTTTTGAAATAAAGGATGAAATAAGAAAAAAGCATTATGTAACCTTACCTCATTCTATAGACAATGGCTAACTGTTTATAAAGAGGTTTCTCTTCAGAACCCCATTCTTTTATCCAGGAACCATTTCAGTTCTAGCTTCAAATGTTAATATTAGTCTAGTGATCTGACTCTGCAAGCTGTTCAATAGGCCAATTCTACATCTGTTGGTATAGATAAAGATCTGCACGGATGTTAGAACATTATGTATATGGATACCTTTGCAGAACAGAGGTTGCAACTCTTGCAAAGGTGATTCTTGCCAAATGTGCTTGTATTTATTGTGACAGCGTCTTTGTTGAATTCACTGGATGCAACTCCTCCTCCACCATCTATTTGATTTGCAAATGAATTCTCTTCAACTGTATTCACACCCCTTCTGTATTTGCTTTCCAACAGTATTCCAGCAAATTACTTTACTGGCAGGAACATTTAGTGAACCAGCCAATTTTTTAAGTATTGCAAAAGAATATTCACAAAAAGCAAAATTCTCATTCATAACTACAAGTATTCACATACGCAGTTTTAAGAGAAACCTCATCTTAAAAAGGTACTCGATGAGTTACTGACCACAAACATTTCCTGTAACTTATGGGTTTGGTCAAAACAACTAAACTTTGAATGTCAAATTATTTTTATGAATGGCCTGTCTATATGCTGTAGATTCAGGATTTACTGGCAGAAAGGACACTAAAAGTGCTATCTATTTCAAGATAACTTCTGCTGAGAAAAAAATTTACTTAATAAATTATTTCAATATACGTGATTGAACCTAATGTGTCAGAAAACAGTAAACCAGGACAGAATAGTTGAGGGATCCTTATATTTTTTTCTTTCTTAGTGGATAAAAGAATAGAACACTTGATATTCAAGGATCAGTGATTTTTGTATACTATAATACATTTTTTGTTTCTTATCTGATTCGTTGTGTTTTCATTGTATCCAAACGTGAGATTTGGATAAAAAAAAAATGCCATGTAAGTCTTTAAATATTTAAAATTGCTTTCCATAGTCACTGACGTGACTCAAAATTAACCAGTGCAGTTATTTCTGGTTTCGTGAATTCTGTGCCTTTATTGTCTGGAAATGCAGCGAAGAAAAAATACCGTACTTTGAAATCAAGGGTTACATAGAAGCAATGAGTGCATGTAGCTTTGTTTAACCTTTAGAGGTCAAAATTCTTTTGTATCCTTCATCTTAGAAGGGTTTTTTTTTTTGCGAAATATATCTGGACATATGCGTCTAGTTTTTATTTTCTGGTTGCTGTCCAACTTTTCTCTTTATCTCCTGCTTACCAGCTTCCAGGTATCTGTCTCCTGACTGTAGAGATGTGTAGGGGATTAGTGTCTTGATTGGCAGGTTGGCTAACATTACAGTTCTGTTCATATGGAGCTCTCCTTCAAGTTCTAAAAAACTACCACAGCCAGGCCAGTAAAAAAAAAAATCCTGTTTCCCTTGTTGCAAAACAGCTCATGCAACCTTGAATTCAAAATCTGAACTGGGAATTCTTTGTATATTTCACATACCAATACAGATAGCATTATGGATGAAATAATCATTTTTTGCCTCTTGCTCAATAACTTAGAGGAAAGGCAAGCTGTGTAACTCACAGAGGGAATGGCAGAAAGCTCAGGATCATCGATTGTATCTTATACTGCTAAATGAATAGATCAAAGTCTTTCTTCAATAAATAGAAACAGGAGCATTGTTTTTCACAGTGCAGTCTATTCTATAACACTCTGTCCATACATGGCTACAGATAAATGAAAGAAAGATAGAGGGTCAAGCCATTTATAGCTATGTCTACACATATCTCCCTACAAAATATGATTTAAACAGGATCCAACCATATAGAAGAAATGCTGTGTAAAATAAAAGTTCAGTATTATAAGCAGCCATTATGAGCAAAAATTTTAGGATGATTTCCTTTTCATAAACTTTCTTCACTCCCAAAAGGGAGACCTTGATAAAACTCAGATGACTGTGAGTCCTCATGCATTCCTGATCTTTTCCATCTATGAGATGCCAGCCAGGTACTGACCCTTCTCAGGTAAAGTAACCACTAAGCCATGTTACTTCAGTATTTCCCCAACAATGCATACAACAGGGGAGTATCCATGTGATATATAGAACTAGTTTTGAGAAATATCTTGAAGGCAAAACTGTTTCATTACAAACTGATGGGAACAGGATATATAATAGCATGTCTCTGGTATGACTGAAAAGAGCTTCATGGGTTTGTATCTGACTTGCAGATGAATTATGCCTTATTTTTTTTCTGCAGAATGAACCCATTTAACTTACAGAAGAAAACAAGGGGTTTAAGTAAGGGCTGCAGACTGATACTGATAGTGAGAGCTGAAAGTCTCACAGTACTATGAGATGATGAGAGCTCTGCAGAATCCATGGCTTATTTTCTGTTATCTGAAGCAAAAAGGAATGCTTGGGACAAAAAGCGTGTACCCTCAGTCCACAAAACTTTAGCCTTTTTATAATGTTATTGCATTTCATCCTGTACAGCTTCAACACAGCTGTCTCTAACTTCCATCATGTTCCACTCTTTCACATTTTCTATTTTAGGCCTTAAAATTAGAAAAAAACCCACATTTCTCTTGAGCATTCTGTTAAAATGAATAAAATATTTTCATCACACTTCACCATAGAGGGATTTTTTTTTCACAAACTACTTTTCATGTTACCCTCTGTAAAAGTATTCTGTAAGCCCTGTATTAAAATACAGAAAGGAACCAAATTTAGTCAATTTCTTATCTATCTTGAGTCATTCATTTGTTGTCTCTTTAGTTTGCCTTCAATCTTACTAATTTCTATCAATGTCCCTGTATCTTGTCAGTTTCCATAGTATCGGTTAGTTTTATGTGTCTATTTTTAGCTCTACAGTCTCTGTTTCTTCTGCTGGTACCCTCCTTCTTAAAGCTCTCACATTGAATAAAATAGAAAAGACTTTAATGTAAATATTCCATTGCTATTCACTTTGAAGTTTCCTTGTAGGGAGAAATATTTCAGCTATTTGGATGATGCTGTTTTGAGGTCTTTCACTTGAGTCTCACTGCTGGCTACTTTGTAAGAGTTCAAGGAAGGCTGCATATTAGTTATACACTTTATATTGTCAGAAGCCTGGTTAAATTTCTAAGACTGATAACTGAGATAAACAGAGATCCAAAGTGGAAAGTGGTTCCCTCAACAGAGAGTCCCTTAGGAGTTGCTTTTAGGAAAATTCCATTAACCTTATCTTTGCTACGTCTTTTCCAATTTGCTTTTTTGCAAGTGGCAATTGCAGTCGAGCTCTTTGTGAATGTGGGGTTCTAACATAGATTAGGTCATCCAAGCTGTATGCTTCTATCTTAGCTTGCACCTCTTGTCATTGGCTCCTGATCGTTGTTTCTATCGGCTGCTGCTACTCATTCAGTTCCCCTTAAAGATCTCCTTCAGAACGAGGGTAGTACTTCCATGACCTTACCGTACAGTAAATTTTTGCTATTCTCAGACGTGTTTGGATGTGAGCAGCTTCCCCGCTGAGTGATTTATGTGATTTCTCAAATGTGTGACAGGACCAAAAACTATACCAAAAAATTATTTTTGACTCTTTGGGTTGCAAAATGGCCGTATAAGAACAGCACTAACTGGCAGCTCAGTTGCAACGTTAGATGGATGACTACACACACACACATGCCCACACAACCCCCTTCCACCAGATCCAGTCTTACGAAGTTGTTAATATTTGATTCATTTGAATGACCCTTATGAACTTTAGGTGCTTTCTGCGCTCAGCAAATTTTAAAACGGCTGAGAGTTTATATAGGTCCCTTAAGAGATGACCCATTGTTCTTCTCAGTAACTTAATCAGATCCGTCAGGACTAGAGGGGGAAGCATTGCTGGTAGGAAACTGAAAACTAACAAAATACTGCAATAGTACAAAGTATTCCCTTGATAATTTTGCTAATGAAATTGTTATGCAAAAATTGCCAGGTGATTTATATCCCAAGGGAACACTTGCTGTTTTTTTCCAAGATATTCCTACCAATAGCATCCCTTAGACCCCACAGAAATGTAACGTTGCATGAGGTGCAAATTAAGATTTGTTGTTTTGAAGTCGCATCAAATAATTGATCAGAAACTATAACTGGGATTATAGAACAAGATCAGAAATGAAATTTAGCAAATAATTGCAAAAATAATTGAAGTTGCAAATCCTGAAAACTGGGAAACATTTCCTTTTAATGCCCACAGGGATGGAACTTGTGGCGTTGATTAGGATTAAACACTAGGAGATGGGGCAAAGGAAGAGAACACAGGGAGGTTTAGATTGAATTAAAATTATGACATGACGTATTTAAAGAAACAAACAACTTTCCAATGCTGTGTAAAGGTAAAATTTCAGATAAAGGAGAAGTGTTATTTCCATTTCAAAGACTGCAATTTCTTAGAAATACTTTGATCATTTATGAATGGCCAGCGAGTGAAACCTCAGGTATCACAGTTCTAGTAGATCTTTTAGGTTTTTATTTAAGCAAATTGTGTCTGTTTCTGATACACTTACCGAGCCTATGGTTCATTCATCCCTTCAGACTACATGTAAATGGACTAAATTCCTAGTTATGGGGAAGCACACAGATTTTATTTTTTTTTATTAGTCATTTTAACTTGTTTTGTGCCAAGATTGTCTCAGCTTCCAGTCACTTTTTAAAAATGCTGCAAACTTGACAACAAAAATTTGGTGTTTTGTAGTTGGTTGTGGTTTGCTGTTGTGTTTGTTTGTGGTTTGCTGCTTTGTTTTTTGGTGGTTTGTTGTTTGGTTTTTTTTTTTCTGCGTGTGTGTGGTTTCTAGTTTTTTGGGGTTTTTTTTAACAGTATGATGCCTTGGATTCCGTTACCAGAGATCTAATCCTACTTCTGTTGAAAACAACAGAACTCTCAGCATTTATACAAATGAGTACTTATTTAGGCTCCCTGTTATAGAGCTGTGAAATACATGAGACATCATGTCAGTCTGCTCAGTAGTGGCAAATACTGTTTGGATTAAATTTGAACAATTTGAGGAAAACTCATCCTGCATGTTCCTCAAACGTTTTCAGAATGACACATAAAAACAACAAACAAAAGCCCCAAACAAACAAACCAACCTCTCCAAAAGACATAAAGCAAGGACACAGATACTGTGTAAAGCCTGGTCCATTTTTATCAATTTATCTTTGCTTGCAAACAATAATCCACAGGAATGGTAAACAGTGGGAGGAATTCTGCCCTTATTAAGTTCAGAAGCAAAATAATAAATGAATGTTATGGATAGGCAAAAAAAAATAAAAGGAATAAACAAGAGACTGTAGCACAGCCTGTTCAATGACATGGTAACCTGAGTGGTGCATCATTTATTCTCAAAATTATTTCTATTCCCTTTTACTCTTTTGTCACTAATATTTAATGCTTCAGAATTCTTTATGCGAGTTGACGTAGACCTTACTGAAGCCACTCTACTTACGATTTTCTGTTAAAGAAGTTTAACTGAAATTGAAGTAATGCAATTCAAACTAAATATTTTTACCTTTCTGAATCATTGTTACTTTACATTTACTAATTCAGAGGAAGAAAAACCTGCAATATTCTTGCAAAGAATCTTCATTTCGATAAAACCATTATTTTGAGAAAGAAAGTGTTCTTTCAAAAGATTAAACAGTTCTGATCTCACAAATGTTTAACTACATCTATTTCTATGTAATTGGAAACTAGACTGAAATCCAGACGGTGCACTACGTACCAGAATTTCTGCATGACTAATCCTGCGTGGTTAACAAGGTTGGGCAGCTCTGTGTATAATTCATGGCTACTTAGAGGGTATCTTGGGTCTTGAAGTACAGCTTCATCTTGCAGAATTCAGATTGAAGGTTTGGTGTGAGAAAAACAGTACATAGTTCACTCCTGGGCTCCTGTGGTGCCTTGGATAGAGCCGGTTTTCTGTTGCTGATGGAAGAGGCAAACATGATCTTGTTTAGAGCAGCCCTTTGCCTCCAGAGGTGATCCAAGCTGTAAACATGAAGTTGTCAGAGGACCTTATGATTAATAACACTTATATACAAAAGCAGAATCTCGTGGCAGAGCAAATCTGAAACGAGTAGGATGTGTTGGGATACATATTAAATGGGATAATGTCTCATTCTGGTAACTGAAATGCTTCTGGAGAATCTAATTAACCTTTCAAACACTGATTCCCGAGCATTTTTGGCATCAAGTTGTATTTCTTGAGGAAAACATCAGATGCCAGCACCAAAATGTTTTGTTCTCTTTTCATCTAACTCTTTGGAAAACTTTAAGCTCAGCTTTGCCTCACATCTCTTTTGTTATTCTTGGTGTCTATTTGTAAAATCAAATACAATTAAGTGTTATTAATTAAATAACACACCCTGGTTGCTCTTGTGGCCCGTTCAGCAGATTTCATCACCAAAACTTCCCGTTGCTGAAGAGTCCTGAGGCCGTTCAGCCATATGAAAGAGATGCGTTGGCATTTCTTGGCTTGTTTTGTTTGTTTGCGTGGCTTTTTTTTTTTTCTCTCTTTTTTTTTTTTTTTCTCATCATAACTGTTTGGCTGTTGTTTCCCGCTCCTTGGCGAATCAGTAAACGACTGAAGAAATTCCCCACGGGCTCGGGTGTTCTTTCCGAGTGTGGTTTTGGGCACCAGTTTATTCTGCGGACGGTGGTTGTCGCCGCCTTCTCCAGCATCCCCCTGTCTTCCTGTCTCGCCGGGGCTGAACAGGCACCCTCAGGGCGGCCCCTCGCGCTTCCCGCTCCTTCGGCGTGTGCCCACGGCTCTCGGCGGAGGTGCGACCGCGGCCTCCCCGCTCCGCCCCCGCCGAGGTCCCCCGGTGGACCGTAACCCCACGAAGGTTCCTACGTTATTTTCAGTCGGCCGTGAGAGGTTTCAGCCCCGGACCGCGGAGGTGAGCGGCGGGGCGGCCTCCGGAGCTGCAGCAACTTCTTTAAGGGGTGGGGCGCTGGAGGCTTCTGGAAGGGAGATGGAACTGACGGCCGGGGGTTGCTCGGGGCACGCCTGGGCCAGCCTTGCGGCCTGCGAAGGGTGCCCGGGGCGCCGGTGTCCTCTCTAAAGGGCGGGGCGCTGAGGGGCCCTGCGCGTCAGCTCTGTGGAGCACTTAGCGCTGCCAGAACACGAGTCGCCGGGTCCTGCTCCGCGGATGTGGGAGCGCTGGGGTGAGTTTGGATTGTACCTCATTTGTGCTTCTTTCTCCTTTCTCTCTCTCCCGCCCCCCCATTGTTAGAGGGTCTGATGTTGAGCTTGCATGTTTTGTGTCTCCTGTAGTTTAAATAGGTTTAAATGGATGAATTTTACCCTTGTTAACATAGATGGGAAGTTACATGAGAACTGCCTTCCAATTTTTAAAAAAATAATTAAATAAATCACTACAGTTGAGGTCATGAATAGCTGCAAATGTAAAGCGAACTTAACATTCCTCAGGACTTTTGTCTATTCTGCCTAGAGTAGAAAAGAAGTTTCAGCCGCCTAGAATTGTTCAAATGTGTAGTTTCATAATCTTGCTCTTTTGCAGAATATTGTATAGCAGAAAGTATTTGGGTTAGGACTAAAATGGCTAAGTCAAATCCTGAAATCAAATGGGAGGAAATTAACAGGCCTTCCGGTGGTTTATGCTTCAGTTACAGACTTTCACCTAGGAGCTTTACGGAGCAAAGCTGATCCTCAAACTCTCTCAGGACTTAAGTGGTTAAATTGTCCCTCTTGGATCTTGCAGAACAATATCAGTCATCTTGTGTTAAGGGAAAAAAATGTCTAATCTTTGACAGAAATGAATTACTTCATACAGGACAGCTGCATTTTGTCTGATACTTGTTGTCAGCTTTCAGTGGGAGATGAGGAACTAAGAAATAGATTTCATCAAGTTCGGAGATGGGAGGAAATGAAATCTTAGCAAAGAAAACAAGTTATGCCTCTAAAATGGATTGTACAAGCAAGAAGATCTATCAGGTGAAAACCGAATGTTAGAATCATTTGCCACAACATGACTTTAGGCAGTGCTGGGGAGACAGGAAAATGTGGAGGGCCCTAATATTCCTAGTTTATCAATTGCCTGTTTAAGACATCTAGGCTTGTTGGCTTTTTTCCCATTTGTGTTTATGGTGGTATGGTTTTTGTGTGTGTGTTTGTGTTGGTTTGTTTGGGTTTTTTGTTGTTGGTGGGTTTTTTAATCCCTTATAGTTATTTTCTGATACTACACTTTTATGAAACTGAAGTGAGTTGCCCATTCACTTTACCCATCAATCCACAAAATGAATTTAATAACTGTGCTGCAGTTTTGCACGTAGTTTCCCTTCTGATGGTCTCTTCTTTCAGAAGTCTATTTCCTGTGTTAGTTTACAGAAACTTCCTCATTGCCTTCCTGTTGCTGTGTCTTTTCTCCCAGTCTGAATTTCTTTTTTTGTTATTCAGCTACAAGGCAAGACAAATATAATGAAATAAAAAACAGTAACTGATTTGTTTAGATTCAAAAGTGTTAAAAATGCAGAGCATGAGGTTAGCTTTTATGTTTCTGTTTCACTTCATCTCTTCTTGGTAATGTATTTTGGGCTCTTACGTCACCATCACGCAAAATGCAGACTGGGACTTGGTTTGGAGAACTTGGCAGTATGTCATCCCAGTTGAACACATACCAAATCTATGAATAAAATGTAGCACTTTTACAGCTGAGGTCTTCTTTGCTGAAGGCTGTGTGTGGTATTTTCTGAAAGGACAAGGCAGAGGTAAAAAACCCCTGAAGAACTCAGTGTTTGTAAATTCGACAAAATGTAATATTCTGATACCCGCTAAACAAGAACTATTTTCCTTTGAAAACTGTAGTTCCACCCCAGTCATGCTATGGGAAACAAGCTCTAAATTGAACAAAATTGTTGTCATGTGTTTTGTTGGTTTGTTTTTCCATCGGGTGCGAAGTTTCGGCTTTGAATAAAGAGGAGTGGATTGTAGGTGGTGTAATTTGATGAGAACTAGACTTCAGTTTTGATTTTGCGTATTAAGTTCAGATGATAAAGCCAAAATTATTACTAATACTCCTTTATTTTTCTGCTTTTAAAATATTACTTTACAAAAAAATCTGCTTGGGGTTACATTAGTTATTTTCTGCTCAAATGCTCTTGCTCTTATACAAAATGCACACACTCGAGAAATTAATTTTTCTTCTGCTTAAAACCAGGATCAGATTATTTGAGTGACCTCTGTGTTTCCAGTCAGCTGGTCACAGAGGGCTAAAAGCACGGATAACATGAGCTGTTGTCCTGTTTTACTGACTCTTCCCTCCCCTGAAGAGAACTGGTGCTTCTGGTTGAAATGTCAGAGTGGAAGTGGGTGGTTAAAATTGCTATTTTTAGGTTTTTACTTGTCAACAATTTTCAGTTTGTATTGCTCATTGAGACAGAAGTAACTTTGATTTATTTATGGGCTAAGTAAATAAGACTGCTTATACTAAGATTTCAAGACAGTGGGGGGGAAGTCACAGTATACTTTGCATTTCTTAATGAACGTTATTTTATGCCCCAGTCTGACTTAAGCAAACAGCAGCTGGGCAATTCATTATGAAACTGGCTGCTAGTCTGTGTTTCTTGCCTGTGTTGGAGGGGTTAAGTAAGTAAGTGGCTGGGGAGGTATAGCACATGAGATTGATTATCAATATACTGTCAGGAACTGGGAATGTAGTATTGTAAACCCGTATGACCAGTCTCTGTTTCAGAATACCATGTGAGAGGATTGGGCCCCATTCTTCATCTTTTTGGGGGGTTTGGTTGTATGTGACTAAAGTAGGCAATTGGGCTGAGTGGATGTGTTGTCTCTTACAGAACAGCTAAGCAGAATACACCCCATATTAGTTCTCCAGTCAGTGCAACAGACTAAGGGCTATCTAGTGGATATTGGATCGGTACAGGATCATTTTTGGATTTCTCGTGCAGTGTTGCACTCTCTTGCTCTGTCCAAGCATGTATTATGTGCTTCTTTGTGTAGTGCTTCTTTGACTGCAAATTTGCTAAAGCACTGCAAAATTCAAGACTCACGTTTCTAGGGTTTTTGTGTCTTCTGTTTGTAACTGAATGTTGTGATTAAATTTTTCTCAGAGAATCATCTCTGTTGATGTTTAGCTGAAGAGTACTAAGTAGAGCTGCAGTCTAACATACCGCTGCAGAAAAACTGTGATTCAAATCACCATGTAAAATGAGGAAAAAAAGAAAAGAAATTATCTTTTCTATTGTTATTGTGGTTTTAAATAGTACAGAATTAAGTTAGTGTGAAGAAATTTGATCTCTCTCTGCTGTTAATATTAGCCAGAGGTGTTACAGACAGAGTAAAGTTAGTTTGAAAACTTGTTAACACAAGCAAGAATTCAGGGTGAGGAAGAAGGAAAAAAGAAAAGAAAAAAATAATAATTGTAGATTATGGCTGATGAGTATGCTGCAGCTTATTCTATTCGTCAAAATACATAAAGCTTCTTTCTTATCACCACGTTAACTCTTCTCTGGGTTTGCTGACTTTCTCCTCTCAGGTTTATTCAACTGAGCTGTTTAGGTGATCATGTTGTTTAGGTGTGTATAACGTTAGTGAAGACAGTTAATGTGGGCTGAACATGGATTATATGCAGTAGTCAGGAAAATGTGTAATTCTCACATCAAAAAGAAGGTTCTAGCAATGGAAGAGTGCTGAGGATTTCTTCTATTTTCACGAGTTCTGCATATGTCTGCGATCCTGCTCTGTAGCTCTTAGGAGTTCCTAATGCTTGATTTTGGTAGTTCCAGACTCTTCATGCGCACTAGAACTGAGTTTTCCTTTTTTAGTGGTTACATAATAATGCTGATGGGGTACTATTACAGCAATTTATTAATTTTAAACAACTATTACAGATATTTAGAATTATTTGTTAAATGTGCTTTACTGGTGTTGGTGCTCTTGTTAAGAATTCTTGAGTCTCTACAATATTGAATTCTTGTCTAGCTGTACATTCAATATGCAGGAGCATGCATAACCTCTCAGACCATGTATCCAAACACCATTCTCTACAGGTTTGCTAGTTCTAAGACTAAGACTGAAAGTCTGTAGAGGTGGGGAAAAACAGATAAGTGATATTTCTGAAAATACAGGCTTTGAAAACAGATGAAAAACATCAGTCCTGTAAAAAAAAAAAAAAAAAAAAAGGAAAGAAATTAACTGCTTTTGAGGTGTCATAATTTTTACCTAAAACAATTGATGTGCAGCTTTTAAAATGTAGGTTAGTGTCAGTCACGCTGAGACCAGTTCTGCACTTGAATCCAGCTGAACTATATTGTAAACCAGCCTTGTGTCATCTTCAGAGTGTGCCATCAGATCAATATTTTGGTGCCCATTATTATCTGGCTTGCTCGAGCTGCATTCTCTTCTTGGAAGGCCTGCAGAGGATTGGAGGTTATTGGTCATGTGTAATGAGACATTGATTCTTATTGCATCTGAAAACATTGATCTTCCGAGGTGGTTGTCTGAATCTAGCCCATGGAAGTAACAATTTCATAATGGACTCTGTGTGTCCATTAGGGCAGAAAGTGTCAGTATACCCCAAACTACATAGCTGTCAGTTGGGAGGCTCGGACAGTGTGCTGTCCTGTGACTTTTGGAATTAATAGAGATAGTTTTCACAAAATCACAGAATTTTAGGGGTTGGAAGGGACCTTGAAAGATCATCTAGTCCATCATCTAGTCTTGGTTTGCTTCATTGTTTTATGTATTGTTTCTTAAGTGGTTTCGGGGTTGGCTGTTTTTTAATGTTTCTGTGGTAAGCATTCTCTTGTGCTATGTAGTTAGTCACATTCACCTGCTGACATTTTATTAGTATTTCATTATTTGATCTTTACTGTATTTTCACAATTCCAACTGTCAGACATACCTTGTAACATGAAGGAATGGTTAAAGGGTGAGCTTGAATCAGCACTTCTTTTACCTCCTGCTTGTGCCTTGTCATTGACTAGCAATTACACCTGTATGGCTGCTACAATATCCCCTGGGCATAAAATCTGAAAGCAACGTGGCTTTTCTTTCTCTTTGTAAATATACCAAGTACCGCTACTACTGGCAGTTTCATTTTTGCTTCTCTGAGCTATATGTACCCTGAACAGTGAATGCAAGTCTATGCTATGAGATGAGAAACATTGCGGCTTACTGCAAAAAGTATGATACCTGAGAAATGGCAGAAAGGACTCCTTCAAGCAATGTCTGGTGCTTGGAGGAATGTTGATAGTGATGGAGTGGATCAAAACCATTATTTCTCAAAACTGCTGTGGACCACATCCTTGATAAATTTTAAGCATTAGCAGATGACATCTGTAAAAGCTGGTGGGAGAGTGTCTCCAGTTCCCAAATGTTTAGGAAGTGTGGGCTCAAAACCACCAAACTGGTTTCAGACAAGTGCCTCAAATTGCCAGGCAGCTGAGAAGAAAACCAAGAGAAGGGGATTCTGACACTTGTCAAGTTAGATGAAAGACAGGTTAAATACTCGGAGCTAAACGAATTACAGATTCTGAAACTAAAATGATGAGTAGCTCAAATGTTTGAGATTAATCAGAAAACTTTACTGTTTGGATAACACTTGTGGAAGAGGCCCTCTAATTAACGTAGTTACATTGAACGGCTCTTGTAACTCAAACTAACACACAGATACATGTTAGATTTTCTGTGTTGCATATGTATTATTTATACGTATTGCCCATACTAGAATTCTGAATGAGGGTTTGGGGGAGTGTTCTTCTGCTTGTCTGTGTTACAAGGCCCTTGCAGGCCTTGTATTTAAGAGCAGAATTATTATTTTAAGCCGTTCTGTGGAAGATTGAAATCCATAAAAGCCATTAGACTGATTATCATCCTGTAACACTGTCAAAAATGTTCTTAATTGGTGAGCATAAACCATCCTCTTAACAGCTTTTCTCTTTAATTGATTTTTTGCCAAATCAGTGTCACTGAGATTCTGTAATGAACATTTCTGCTCCTGGGGTGATTTTTTGCTCAGATGTGATGCTGGGGGGCAGGATAGTGTCTTACTGTGGTCACTACAGAAGGACTGAATTTTTTCAAGTGTTTAGTGTGGTAGCTGATAGCAAGTGAGAAACTGATACCAAGAAAGTTGTCTCGAATGGTGTTACTTGTCCAATGTGAGCATCTGCTGGTGTCTCACTGATGTATATTGTTTCCTCAGCACTGGCTGATTCCCATTTGTTTTATTATTCCTTAATTTTTTTTATTTTGGGGCAGAGATGAGTGAGGAAGGTAATCGGATTCACAGCTGTGCCTCACTTCTGACTGCACCTACGAAAGTTGTTAATCAGACAAATGCAACATAATTTTGAGACCAAATTTGCTGTATCTCCAGCTATTAAAATTGGTTTGTTTCGGTGGCATTTTTGGGGTATTTAGTTTTGGTGGGTTTTTTTCCCCTAACTAGGTTAGCCTGTCAGCTGCTTTAATCGGCACTTTTTGCAGGTAGGTTCCAAAGGCATACTTGGGGAATAGCTGGAGCACATCCTGTTGCAACTTCCATTGTTAAGTTCCTACTTTCCACTGTGTTTGAAAGATGCTTGACCATACTTTTGAGAATTGATTTAGTTTATGTTCAGTTTATTATATCATCTCTATGTACAGAGTCTTCTTATTTGCAGATTCATCCACCTGGATGAAAATGCAGTTGTCTAATAATACTTTTTTGCTTCTAATATGAAAAAAAAAAAAAAGTCTTTGTGGAATACTTTTTATTTTCCCTCATTTCAGGTGGATTTTTATAAAAGCCTCTTGAAATCATTCTGTTCACTAATTGGATTTAATGCATAGATCAATCAGAATATCCCAGTGGATACAGAAGGTCTCTGTTTTCACTTACCAGACAGTTCTTGCTTTGTTTGTTTATTGGTTCTTTCATATGAATTCCAGTAGTGGAAACTGATTACCCCTGCAGGGTCGTGATGTAATGGTAAATGTCTGCCCTTCTAACTTCAACACTTGCCAAAACGATCTAATACCTAGAGATATATGACCTGGAGAAGAATGTGTTCTCACAGAATGATACAAAAGTTATATATGTGTTCATACTTTAATCTGTTGTGTGCAACAGGAACAGAGCAGAGACAGAAGTGTATAGACTTTCAGGAATTAATACCCGAATTCTGCTTTGATTTTGCAGGATATGTGGCTATTTACTTTTGTTAGCTGTGATGCAGGATAGAGTTAAGCAGTAAGTGTTTTGTCACATTTTGCTAATTTTCCTGTTCTGGTCCATGTTAATGCTTTTTTAACTGTAGAGTTCTGAGCCACAGGTAGAAGTACTTTGAGGCCCCTTGTGATGGATGCTGCATGTCTCTTAAAATGGGGATAGAGACAGTCTTTTTAAACATGATCAGACCACTTCAACATTAATTTGAGTATCTGTCAGTTTAGTAATGGTGAGGTACAGCTCTATGGCCTATTGGTCTGTCTTGCAGATTGCCCCTCTTTGGATCCTCTGTAAGTTAGGTTTGTGGGTTTGGGGTTTTTTTTCTCTCAATTTTAATATTCCCTAAACTTTTCTTTTTCTTTTTTTCTTTCTTCAAAGGAGTGGTACATATAGGAGCTTTCTGAAACAAAAACATAATTAAAAAAAAAATAAATTAGAACTTTGAAAGTTTCTGAAGAGAGATTCTTTGATTCCTGTTTAAATAAATAGCACTATATGGATTTCATTAAAGCACCATATGTAATTTTGATGCATCCATCATGCAGGTGTTCACCCTTGAAAAAGGTGTTGATTTGTCCTCTGTTGCTTTTGTTGAGGTGATAACCTGCTAAATGCTACAGACCTTCCTTAGCTGTTAACACTACTTTTCTGCACTGAGTGGTTAGTAAGGCACAAATACTGGGTTATTTGCTGCTGATACCATTTTACTGATAATCTAGCATTTGTATGATGTATACTACTTGCACTGTAAATACAAACATGCTTATAAATGTAAAGTAAGGTTGTTGGATATTTTTGTGTGTGTGTAAACGTGTATGGTTATCTGTGGTTTTTAATGATTATTTTTCCTGTTACCACATTCTTCAGGATGGAAAAATACACATTCCTGTACCCAAGTCTATATACATTTGGGATAAAATTATTACATAGAAAACAATTGACTTTAATTCAAAGGCTGTGCAGCTGCTGCTTTGAACTACCTTTTTTAAATTCCTAAATAATGTTTTTCTTAAAAACAGTTTTTAAGACTTAAAAAAGATAGTTTCAGTTATCTGAGCTAACGCAATGCTAACTTTTTTGATGTTTTTGTGCAAATTAGATAACTAATAATTCCCCAGAAAAATTAAAATAGCTTCTATCCATTCATTTTAGTTGAGGCTATGAGTGTATTAAGTGAACCAGTGGTCTCTGTATCGTACTTCAAAAAACCCCTGTTGGTGTATCATGCTACTTTCAGAGCACTTCCTAATATTCATATGTTATATAGTCAAACAATGATATTCACTATTAGGATGAGGAAAAGATAAATATTCTAAGTTCTGTTAACTGTTCTACATAGGTAATCTTGATGTCTATTCTAGCTGAAATTAACGTTTTAAGTTCCCTGATAGAATGTACATAAGGCACAATCAGTGAGGTGTACGCAGTGTCCTGGGATTTCATGGTGTTTTATTCCCTTTGAGTTGCATGGGTGATTGTAGGCATCGTCTAGAACTGACAGATGCAAAACTTAACAGAAGTTAGAAGTAATTTTAGATAATGTCATGCATGCAGTGTAAAACCACGCTTGTAATGGTATAAACCAGTATTTGCTATACAAATATTCATGGAATGATATTATATAAAAGACAGGCTGCTTCAGAAATGAACTGGACACTGCGCATAGCTGCTCCTTATTTGGAGATTAGCCAACTCTTTGGAAATTTTAACATGTAACTTGTACTGTTTGCTGCTTGTTGAAGTGTCACCTGGTGGGTGAATGTTAACATTACTACTGAATTACAGAGTTGGCATTATTACTTGGCATTGGAGTGCAGCTGTGGCAAGTTGGTATTTTGTAACTAGAATGATTTTGTGCTTATTATAATAAATAAGAATACTTAAGAACAGCAAGTGAGTTGTGTTAGTGAAAGTTGCCACCGTCTATACTTGAAATTCGTACAGCTGCTACACTGTTTTCTCTTAAACAATACCGAAGAAGGAATGGTGAAGAAGTCCTGCACTTCAGTTTAGCTGAGTTATAAAAAGTGGTCCAAGTCATTGGCTTCTTGCCCCATTGTGCTCTCACATACCGTAGCTGATGGATCAGGTATCAAACACAATGCTTAAAGCATAGTGGCTGCAACTGGGGACAGATCCGAGTAGTACATAACAAGCTGCCTGAATAAGTACCTTTTATTGTCCCTTTCTGTGTCTTGTTTCAGTTACTTTTACGTATGTTAGATATGTCTGTGTTCTCTTTGTTAATCCTAAACCACTTTTGTCAAGCTCAAAGGTCTGCATTTCTGTGACTGACTGTTGGTGAGGTGTTTCTAGCCATGGAGTCTCCACTGCCATGTCTGTGCCTCATCTCCTGACCCTGTGCCTCTCTAGTCCTCTGTGCTGCATCCTGTGTCTTCACTTCTCAACACTTCAGCCATTATGCCAGGCTTGTATTTCTCACCTGAGTCAAGTATTAAACTCTGAAATGCACCCAGTTGGAGACCTTCTTTCTTGCTAAGTGTTAAGATACTGTCCTAGGTTTCAGACCTGCTCCTGAGATATGTTTGTCTGCAGGTAGATCACGGCAAAAGATTCTTCTGTTTATACAGTATCGTCATAAAGGGGACTCATCCTTGTAGCGGATTTTCTTTGTTTCTTTGAGAGGAGGCTTGCATAACTTCCAGTTTCCCTGAAAGTGAGGTCTGAGATGATAATGTGTGTGAGGTAAGACCATGGAGAATGCTTTATAATCATAGATCGTCTGGTAGAGACAAAGAAAAAAGCTGCTTGCTATAGTATTGGTATTTCTAATCAGAAAGGAGATATATTTGTGTGTTAGAGTTGTGCACTTGAAGCTTTTTCATCACTCTGTTAACCCCGATATCAAGAATGATGTGTTTAAAAATCTGGAAGCAAAATTGGTTTTTTTTAGCTTTCTAATAGTTCTGAGTATCCTTTATCAGTCCTAAAGATTTGCGAGTCTGTTGACGATTCTTTTCTAAAATAGCTTTTCTTTGAATACACCTCCTATAGGCAGACTTTGACTGTTTTGCAAAACAGGTGGTTTTGTGAGTGTCTCCATGACCCTTTTATTAAGCAACTAGCTGTACTCAGTAGCAAAAGAGATGTTAATTGTTTCACAGCAGGTGAAATGATTTAACCTGAAGTAGAACAATTGTTTTTACTGAAAAGGGCACACACCTTTCCTATGGACTTTTTTGCCAAATCTAATTATGGCTATGAAAACTCAATTTTTTTTTTTTTAACCGAATTGCAATTCCTGAAATATTCCACTTAAAGGATAAAAAGATTCTTTTGAGCCTAATAATAATAATAATAATTCAAACCCCAGTGTATACATGGCATGAGGTAAATGTCATTAACAATATGCCCGAGAAAAAGGGAAATCTGAATGTGTATGATTGTAGCCTTACTGCTGGTGAATTTCATATTATCAAGCCTCTGATGAAGGAGTTGGAGTTGGTTGAATGGTTGGAGTAGGAAGATGTCCTTTAAAAGTCCCTTTGTATAATAATTGTACTGCCTTGCTTACCACAGATGTCCCTCCATCTATCAGAAGGCCTTGATAGCAATCGCTTGCTATCAAACATGCTTGGACGTTTTCTTTTAGCACACAAAGGCAAAACTGGAAGCATTACTGAAGTCTGTTAGCATTCATGGAAAGATTTGTCAACAGAGAAAACTTGGATGGTGACATAACTTTTATATGTACCCTGCTGGGATATTTTTTAAACTGGGCAAAACCCAACTTGGCCAGGATTTAAACAAAAAAAAACATTGTAAACAGGCTGTTCTGGACTGTGTTTGCTTGTGACTGACTTCAGCTACATGCCTTTTTTTTCCTATTGAAAGTAGTTTGTCCCAGATTGAATTTCCCTCTTAGCTTTCTCTTACCACTTTTAACTTTCTTTATGTTTGTGCCAGTATTTAAGACACTGGGGAGAAGTGTCATAGACATTTTTTTCCTAAAGCTGAACCACTTTAACTTAGGAACAAGTAAGTGAAAGGCGAGTCATATAAGAGAAAAAGATACGGACAGTAAAAGAACACAATACATTGGAAGATTTCTACTTAATCATATCCACCAACTCTCTTTCTGCAACCCTTCAGCTAGTAAATGTCACAAGCATAGCAGAACTAGCAAGAGGAAGAATGCAGAGATTTGATCTTTAATATATCATCTGAGTCAAATAATGTAATTAGGAATATCTTGAAAGACATTTCATTTTCAATTCCTTGTGATTTTTTCGGTCAGCACGGGAAAATTAAAAAGTCTTGAATGTATTTTTATACAGTTTAGGATGTCACTGTGATTGGTTGTTTATTTTTCTCAGTGTGCTTCTGATCGGACAAAACAACAGAAAAACCAGAAGGCATATGTCTTTAGTTTATGTAAGCTAAAAAGAATTAAGTTTTCAGTTGTTTTTATTCTGAACAGCACCCCTGCTATTGTAGTTTTTGCATCACAACACTGAATTAAGAGAAAGGCATGCTTTTAAACAGCTGTTGGAACGATCATTTGTTAATAAAATGTCTTGTTACAGAGAAATGTCTTCACAAACGGCACACTTTTTTGGAAGTCTGACTGACACTCACCTGAATATATCTGCAGACCAATTATTTGTAGTTGTTCCAATGATAGTGCTGTGTCTCGTTTATCAAAATCCAACTCACAATACATTTTAAATCAGTTTTTCCACCTGCATATTTCAAGTATTTAGTGATAATAAAAGCAAGGGTTTGGCATAACCGAGACTGAACAGTTTTCAGACACTGATACCTGCTTTCCCAGTCATGGTGCATTACAGCTTTAAAGGTTAATGTAAAAGTCTGACATGTCATGATGGAATTTGTGAAATTTTAAAACTTTTTTCCTTACTGAGCACCTGACAGCAAATTAAGCTTTTGATGTCTCTCTCAAATGTATTGGATATATATCTGATGACTTTCAAACAATTCAAAAAATGATAAGAAGAGTTTTCAATGTAATAGTGATAAGCAAGTTGGAGCAGAAAATCCTAAATGCATTTCAAAAATCTATGGAATCTTACTATATCTAGGATACAATACAGGCAAGGGGAAAAAAAAAAAAAAAAAGTACTTTCAAAAGGATGACTGTAGTTCATAAGTTATCTTCATGAACTTGGCAGGACAGTTCTTCTCCCAGCCCTCAGTTGTTTCAAATTCAACATCCAGAAAAGTGTCTTTTTTTCTGTTTTCACGTTGCACTATCAAGTAAAAGTAGATTTCAAAAGGATAAACAATTCACAGTTATGCAAATACTTGGTTTTTTTCAGAGTAATAAAAATGTGGTAAAAATGACAAGGGTCTTTTTGATGAACTATGAACTTATTAAAAAGTTATTTTGGATTGGTTTGTTTGTTTGGTTTGGTTGTTTGTTTAGTTAGTTTTTTTGGCTAACCAAGAAGTTTTTTGTATTCTGACTTTCCTGTCAGAAGTAACCCCCTCTCTGTGAGCTGATTCGTTCCATTAGGTTTTAAAGTGTGTGGAGAGACCAAGTAAGGAAGATACACCGGAGTACAAAATGATTGTTTAGTCTGAGACACCATTAAGATGCTAGTACTGGCAAAGCTGGTAGGCTGAGCATTTGTCTGATCACACGTATGAAAAGATTGGCCTCCCCTGCTCCTTAGAACAGATGAATGTCAGTGTTGTTGAGTTGATCATTTTATTTCTCTGCTTTTCTTCCGTAGGGGTTTTATACACTTCCTTATGCTTTTTTTTTCTTGAGCAACTAATTATGTTCTCAGTAGCTGCAGTTTTCCGTTTGGTTTTAGTGCTTTAATATAGCATTGCATTAGATCACATATCCTCTTGTACCTTAACAAGAGTTTTTTTAGTAAAAGTGAACCAAGATCACATACCTGTGCTGCACCAAACTGGGCTTTCGTTTGCATACAGCTGAATCCCTGGGTTGACACTTGCAAGAATGCTTCCTTCATCAAAACAGGGGGAAATGCCTTTACTTAAACATCTTAGGAGCAAGCTTTTCACTGTACTTGGCATGCAATTTGCAGTAGTTCTCAGGACCTTCCTCCTCTCCAGCAAAGGTAATGTTTTGTTCACAATACTTTAGCCACTCTGTTGGTCTTGAAGTATTTAAAAATATGGGAGAAGTAATTATGTTTACTGATATCTCAATTATTATCAATTTCTCTATGACTGAAAGAAACAAAATGTTGGAAAGAAAGGTCTGGGTTTTCAGAACTGGCCTCTGACTTGGAATGCTCACTTTCAGATCAGTCGCAGCACTTGCCCTGTGCACTACTGTTTTTTTTCTGAGCAGCAGTTTAATACAACATTGTGAAAACCTCCATTTGGTGGAGATCATGGTAGACGTATATATTGTGAAACCTTGCCAAGCATATGTCCCTCAACTGGCTTGTTGAGGTTAATTTAAAAAGTGCTGATTAAACATGATATAAATCTGTATTTTCAGCTTGCTCATAGCCCATAAAAAAATTGAAGGTATGTAGACTACATGCATAAAAACACAGCTATGTTTCAACCAGAATGCCTGTATCTAAAGGTATTCAACTAAGCCAGCTTTAACAAGTATTTAGCCTTAGGACTTTTGATCCCCATAGCCATCTGATGTTAGCAGAGAAGTTGTAATTGCTTATCTTCAATAGAAATATCTTTATGGAAGAGCATCATAGCCAGTTCTATTTTACTCCAGATTTTAATTGCCTGTTGTATTTTGCAGAAACAGAGGTGAATTGTCTGCTCTGCAGATCTGACCCGTTGATGTCAGGGATATCACATTGCTGAAGACAAAAACTGGTTCCAGAATAGTGTCTTCTGCATCTTTGTCCTTCAATGTATCTCCCTCTTGGATGTGCATACAGGTTGTGACACTTGGAACAAGGTCAGCGGAGATAGAGATGGGTTTTCTGTTTTCATGTTACTGTTTAATCTGTAAACAGAAGGAGAAATCCATCAGTTGGAGCCCGTCTAGTTTGCTAGAATTGGTATTTTACTCCACCCTAAAAAACCCCTAAAGACACAGACCTGTTAGATGCTTTTCATGTATGGGCCATTATGTCCAATTTTTATAGATATTTGGCATAACTTCATGCTAACGTGAAAGATGGTTTTACTTTTTAATTGTATTTATCTTTCTAAACAGTATTTACGTAATGTAATGTCTTTGCCATCTCTAAATGGCAGAATGTAGTCTCTTTGGAAAGTCATACTTTAAGATGTTTGCTTTATTTCAACTACAGGCAAAAATAATCGGAAGGTCTAGCTCCCATTTTAAGTGTTTATGAAGGGCTGCTGATTTTCTTTGGTAGGACTATTAAATCTGTAAGGATCTTCCACATAAAAAGTCATTGAGTAGCCTGGAAGTTCACATAAAAAAAAGTGTTTGTCTTACAGTAATATTTTGTGGGAGCTTAGCTCTCAGTATGTACCAAATGAAGTCAACAACCCAATGTAATATATTCTCTGTTAATGTACATGGGTTTTTTGTAGAAATAAAGAAATTATTTAGTGGCCTTACTAGGCAACTAATAGATTAAGTCGTCCTATTCATCAATCTCTGAAATTAAGACTGCTTCAGAAATGAAATGTTTGCTTTTTTCAGCTGAACAGTAAAGGTGGATTTATAAAACTGTCTGCTTGGCCAGGCACTAGAGAATGATACTCAGAAATCTTTAGTTAGGAATCATTTAGGTTTCAATTATTCTAGTGACTATTAAGGCACCAATAAGTGTTCTGCTACATAGACACGTTACGTGAAGTCAGAGATCTGACAGAATCAATGTCATGAGTGATTTTTGTAATATAACTGTATTAATTTAAGAGGGGTTGAAAGAAACTTTTGAATTGTTCAGCCCTGTGGGCCCAGTGATGCTTGGTGCAAATCAAGGTGTCCTTTGTCATCCTTACGCTGCTTAATATGCATATTATATATTTCCATGACATAGTTTTATTATCCCTCCACGTATTTGGCTTCTGGAGATCAGTGTTCATCCTGACCAGCCATCAAAGTGATTACTTTTGTAGGAGTTAACTGGCAATAGGAAAATAACATTTTCATAGTGGCTGACATAATAGTATTTCCCTTGATACACCATTTCAGATGTTAACCAAATTCTAAATAACGAACAGGGGTCTTTGGGGTTCTTTTTTTCACGGGGACACACAAAGACACACCTGTGCACACGCATCCACATGGGACTTTGTGGAATCTTTAAGAATAAAGTCACACCTTTGCATTCTAGAGTGATATTTCTAGCCAGCTAGATTTGTCTGAGGCTCATTTTAATCTGAATGTCTTTGGCTTCATGAATGTGTTTTTTTGATAATTGCTTTGTTAGTCCTCTGACACTGAGTGACAGTTCTTTTCAGTTCCTGTCAGCCAAATCTATTGGCATGCGACAGTCCTCGTACACAGTGAGGTTGGTGTATGGTTTGGTTTTTGTTTTTTTTTTTTTTCGTTCCACTGCCTGATGACAGTAAGAGCTTCCAAGCTGACAGAGGGAAGCTAAGAGATCTTTACAAGTGCGAAGAAAGCTGAGAGAGGATGAGGAGGTTCTCTGTCAAAATAAAAGCATTCATTTAGTTCATCCTTCCTGCATAATGAAATAAACAGGAAATCTGCTAGTTGCATGTTAAAACATAATTTTATTTATGTGTTTCTTACAGAACATGTTATCAGTTAGCTTACCATCAGGGTCCCTGTGACTTGAAAATTTTTGCACCAGATGTAACAAATAGGTTTGGGTTTTTTTTCCATTAAGGTGATGGGTGGTTTGATGTAGAAAGTATATCTGCATGTAGACAGTATTGCAATACCCCCAAAGAACCAAAGGAATGACTTGGAATGCAAATGTCCTACTACTTGTCCGTTATCCCACACCGCTGTCTTAAATATTTCTTGTTTTCATAGTTGCATCCATTTTGGTATCTTTCTCAGCCCATGGCTCCTGTTGTTCCTTATTTTATTTCCAGTTTAGTTAAGTATTGTGGTTGTTTTCAAAATTAGAGGAAATATTAATTCCTAAATGGTAACAGAGCATGGCCTAGTATTAAATAAATCAGATTGCAGAGGATGTAAACCGGCTTATACTGGTTAAAAAGGCAAGAAGACTGTCACAGTGATAGCTTCATAAAACATACACTCTTTCTCTGATGGTTTAAAAAAAAAAGTAATTTCTTTCTCTGCTGCCAGCACATTGTTTAAAACAGACTTAATTTTTTGTTGCTCTCAATTATGTAATTAAGTCTTCAGATTGAATCATTCTAAAGATTTTTTTTTTTTTTTTTTGTGATTTAATCTTGTGTGTCATTTCCGACTTTTCCCAAGACATCTTCACTTACAATGTAACATTTCATAAGACTGAATGAAAATCCCTTAGAATGGTGTGATCAGGATAACAGGAAGTTAGTTCATTAGTGGATTTTTTAAAGTGCCATTGTGAAAGTTGGTTCTTAATTTTCTTGGGCTTACTTGAGTTACATACAAGTATATGGATTTCTGAGGAAAATGTGTGATGTCATCTGTGCCACTTCAGAGGAATTGGTTTGTTCTTCTTTCTTTTAATTTTCAATAACCATGTAACACTGACATAAAGATTTGGAGCCTCAAAATGTCCAACACATTCTGGTTTTGACAGTGTGGTTTAATTTTAATTGCATTTTAAGAAAGAAGTGGCCCTAAAGCATCTTGCATTATGCATTATATCAATTATCTCAGTGGAAGAAACACACAAAATACATTTAATTATAGGTCATAACCCAGCAAATCAGAAAAATCCTGTTATAAAGTAAATTGTTGCCACTAATTAGCTTTCCCGTTTGCCAGTACTAGAATAAATTCAATTCCTGTCTTGCTAATATTAGTTATTTTCAGTAATATTACTAATTTTAAAAAGTTGAATCCAGAAGGCATAAAATACTCACATGTTCAGTCACTAAGTAGTTTTCTACTATTAAAGGATACCTAAATGCCAATCTGTTTTTGGTATCTTTAAATACAGTATGCTGAAGTCGATTGTATTTTACTTGGAATTGAATTTGTGGGTGGTGGTTGTTAGTTTTGTTGGGTTTTTTTGGTTGTGGTGGTTTTTTTTTTTCTTTGCATTAAGTGTTTTCGAGAAGTTTACATACTGCTGAGGAAGTTGAGGAGTAGCAAAGCTTAGATAGTTAACTAAGGATTGAAAGTAGTAAGACAGTATTCATAATTGGGTATGAGACCCTTGAGGTACTAATCACAAGAGTCTAAAGCACAAAAGATTAAATCTGCACTGCATATCAGGGACGGTGGTCTGGTACAGTGAGGAGAAAATCCTAACTATTGTCCATGACGTTTCACTCAGTTTGTATCAACAGGGTTGCATGACTTCTCCCCACACCCTATTGAGCAACATTTGGAAGTGCTCAACTGGCTTATTACTGGTCTGATGGTTCAGCTGCTTCCTTGAGTGCAAATAAGAATTGCTAATATAAAGCTAATATAAGTGAAAGGACATACATACAGTACATTTAGTAGATAATATAGATAGATTGCTAAATTAATTTATGTTAGAAAACAAAATAGTAACGTGCATACTGATCAAAAGCTTGAAGTGGCTTACTGTGATTCCTGATTGCTCTGAGGTTACTGAAGTGCATCTCGTGCCCCATGCTGCTCTTAGGCTAAATAAAGAGCAGAATATAGCATTTGTATTTCATCAAATAATTATTTCATATACCAGTCATTCTGTAATAATTTATCTGAATTGGTCTGTAACCATTCATGACTGGTAAAATATAAGAACTAGTTGACTTGAATTTTGGTTGGATTTAGATAAAATGTAACCACAGATGGAAGGAAGATGATAGTGGTCTAGAATCTGTCTGAGGTATTTGTGTTGGGTTGCATTGTGGTCCCAGCAGCTAGCAGTGAGGATTAGACTTTCTGTTTCAGAGTTAAGTAGGACATACTTGATATTCATAGTGTGCACTTTTTTCCCCTCACTCCCCTTGGAAGTTGTACTTTCCTCTCTTCTCTTTCAGGATCTCTTATTCAAGCCACTGATCAGAATTTACACTAATTTAAAAGATTACCTAGGAGTTTATTGCTTTATTAACTGGCAAAGAAGAGAGGATAAGATAGAGGGACACTGTCAAATTAATAAAAGTAGGTATTAATAATAAAAAAACAAATTCACAAATCACCCCTTCCTTTATGTCAAATAGCAGAATATAGTGGGGTGTAATTGTTAATCACGTTTTTGCTACGATGTTGTAAAGGTCAGAAACAAAGAAACAGGATGAAAAGTTGAATAAATTGCTGTTGTATAATAAAATACAGCACACAGACATAACAGAGGTATGAGTGTGCAACATTTTGGACTAGGCATTAGTTGGTAATAGGAATTCCTTTTTTTAAATAGTAAGAGGATTATTAAAAGAAACAGGAAGCTTCTTTTGTCATATTACAGGAAGAGAATGTGAGTAGAAGCAATGGGACTGGGTTAATAGTTATGCGTAAAGTTCTGTCAGATCTGTTGAGTCATGGAACACCATTTTCACATGAACGTGTATCTTCTAAAGTGCACTGGAGTATATCCTATAGTACAGTCTTGATCGCTTTTATTTTCCAAGGACTGTTTGAGCTGTAAGCTCTGTGAATCAGCTAGGCAACTTGTATAACAGAAATAAAGCAACTACCTAAATCAGTACATAATAAAATCAAGTCCAATGTAGCCTGAGGTACAATGATAACATGTTATCAGACACAGTTCACAGATAGGAGAAAATATCTTTAGCCTAATAAAACATGTAGTCATAACTAATCCCTTCCAGTATTTGAGTGGCAGTAAATACTTCACATCAATTTCTTGATACACTTTTTTAGTTTTCATTGGTGTTTCTACAGATTCACATGGATTTATTTAGTATTTTCCTATTTTTGACCTACGTAGTAGGTTCAGTAATATCAGTGGAATCCATCTCGCGTATTGAAACCTCTGTGTCGTTAGATGGTGACATGAGAAGAAGCAGAAAGTCTATCAGAATTCATGAATGGAAGTACAAGGGGCAAAATAAATAAATAAATCTTTCCTGAAATAGTGTCTTAGATAAAATGCTTATAATAGAAATGAAATTCAAGTGTAGGTTTGCTTCTGAAGTCCATATTTACTGTCCAGACTTGCTCCTTGGCAGTTTTGGCACTCTGTGCCATACACAAGGCCACCTTTAATGATGGTTTAGAATATTTTAGGGTAGTGTTTTAAAAATTAATCAAAGCAGCCCATCTGCACTTATTGAAGCTGAAAGAAGTTTTCTAAAAGATGTAAAGTGGGTCAGATTGCCAGTGCTGAGTGCTTTTGTAAGATGACTGATAGTGCTGTACTGTGGGTTTGAAAGTAATCCAGGTTTTGTTCTTGAAATTTACTTTAGCATTTGCCCTAAAGGATAACCTTTAGGCTTACCAGTCGGCAGGCTTTCGGCATTCTGAACTGTCCTGAAAATCCACGCTCTGCTTTCACCCATAGGTAAAACTATTTGGAAATCCCTGTTTAAATGTGGTCCTTGTGTGGGTGGTGGTGGTTTGGGGGTTTGTTTTTATGTTTGTTTGGGGTTTGGTTGTTTTGGTTTGTTGTAAGATTTGATGCAAGGATGTGTGACATTTCATACTGTTTTCTTAAGCTCCATGTTTAGTTGTTCACAAGTCAGCTCCAGGTAAGGTGTAATCTTGTTATGACAGAAGTCATGACAAAGGGAAATTCTCCGTTGTTTTCATGCTAAAAAGAGACATCAGGAACACGCAGGGTAAAATCTTTGTGTACTAGTGCTCTGGAAGGGGCAAAGAGAAGTTTCTCAAATAGCTACATGTCCCGAAGAAAAGTGCTGTGCAAAAGGATAGATCTGATCCCTTTGTACAGTTAATACTGCCGTGCCCATTGGTTGTTAAATCTAAAATCAGTGTTTCCAGTTCTGTTCTGTTCTGTTTCTGTCTGTATGAAGCATCTAAAGACTGTGGTGCCTTAAGAGGCTTATAAATACTTGCATTGGGGATGTTGGTAACGGAATCTGGAGGAGAATCTAAAAAAAATTATCCTGTTTCTTAGTGTAAAAAGCATGTGAGTTCAATGTCTCTTACAGCAGAAAAAATGAAGTGAAGATGGGAAAGTTCAAGGTGAGAAATTACGGGGCAGTGAACACCAAGTGATAAATCAGCCCTTACAGGATTACGGTTGCTAGCTTAGGAAAGAAATCTATGTTAGTCCATATTGGGAATGCAATATTGAGGGACTGGAAGGATCAGAATCAGGTCAGAGACATCACCATCTTTAACATGGATTAAAAACTGGAGACAGGACCAGTTCTGTTCGAGTAACTTTTTGAACTTGATGTCTAGAGGGGTATTGTCACCTTCCATACAATAAACTCATAGTTAAAACGGGAGGTCAGTGTATTTACTACAACTGTTCTGACATTTCCAAAATAACCTGAGACTATATAAAGTTGCCATAAGAAAGTGATTGCAAGAGGAATGTATACTTACAGCTGGTTGATAATGAGTAGGTTCATTCACTCTTGGAACAAGCTAGATCACACCACATCTTTCTGAATACAACAAGTAATGTTGTTAGGTGGAGCTGGGACTCACAAAGGAACACCCTGTTGCAATTGTACAAATGTATGGAGGAGAAATCATGACGAAAGAGATACATATGAGTTATTTAACATGTTTTAGTAATTATATTTTTAAATAGATATGGGAAATTGAGTAGGAATAATACAGAAGTTAAAGCAAGAAATCAGGATAAACAGGACTGTTTATCCTGCTGATCTGCTTTGATCCCCTCTCGCATAATGGTCATGAAGGAAGAAAGGGGTTGTCTGATGAGTGGGAGGGTAGGATTAATCCCCTTTATAAGCAATTATAACCTTGTTAAACTTTGAGTGGAGTCTTTTGAGTTTCTAATTTAAAAACATAACAAAAATAACTAAGTGCTGGTGGTGTCATTATGTTGATAGGGTAGGTGATGATCCTGAACAGGAAAGCAGAGCAGTGTTTTGTCATAAGTTCATGAATCTGTCTGGGTTTTGCTCCCTAGCTAGCCACTAAATTTTGCAAACTCCATCTTTACTTGTAAAATGGGGTAACCGCAGGCAGTAGGTAATAATGCATTGTATCTGATATCTCTAGCTAGATCTGTTAAGTTTAATTTTCATTTTAGGTGATTGGTCTAAAATGCTGGAGTTGTTTGGTGGAGTCTCATGGGAAAAACATCACATGTAATTGTGTCAGTTGTTTTACTCAGAGCTTAAACAGATAAATGAAAACTACTAAATAAAGACTATCATTTGGGTTCTGGATACCGCCAGACAGTTGAAAAACTCCAAATCTTAGACAGTACATGTACCATTTTCTTCTTGTGGGTTTATGTGTTTAAAGCAGGTGAGGAGCTGTGTGACATACTTGATAGTATTCAGATTTTGAAGCTTGAAGGGAATTCAAAATGGTAGTATAAAATTTGTTAGGCACAAGTAGGTAAGTATATCAGAGTGCTGGGAAACTAGTAATTTTCAGATCCGGAGTGAATGTCCTTCAGAGAAGGCAAATGTTAGCTTTAGAACAATAGCAAAATACAACTTGAACCAAAAGAGAGGCAGCATTAAAGTCTTATGGAAATCTTTGAATGATTACTTAAATGGTGATAACCGAATGAGTTTCCAGTTCATAATCCCGGTGATGATATGTATTGAAGATTTTACGAGTTCTCCAAATGTGTTACTTGTTATCATTGTTTATCATCAGATTCATATCCTGTGTGGGCTGCAGAAAATCAGTCAATTAGTAGTGGTAGGTGGGTAGATGTCTCGGGGATTAAGGCACTCGGATATCTGTTTGTTAATCATGCAAATAAATAAGGAAAGGCAGATGCCAGGGTCTGTTGTTACCTAGATACCAGGGACTGTGACTCAGAAGATTTTGATCTTTTATCGCTACGTAGAAGGTTTTCCTCTGAATCTGAAAGTAACTGCTTTTCACATCTAATACTTTATCGGATGTTTTTCTCAGAATTAAAGAAGAGAGTAACTTGTGGTTTTGTTTACTTATATGACCACTCTTAATATTTTTAAAGCTAATTTTGTTTCTAGAATTTCCCAGATTTACATTATTTTTTTTTTAACCTGCCTTTAGAAAAGGATTTTGGTCAAACAATAAACTTAAGTAAAACTTGTATGTGTATTGGTGCAACATCACATTGTTAAGCTTGGTTCTTCTCTTGAAAATAACACAGTAGTCTATCTAGTAAGAAACTTTGGTTATTGTGTATGAAGGACAAGGAGAAAAATTTACAAGGTAAACTTAGAGGTACAGCCGTATCGCCTACTCTAACTTTATTCTCACTGACTGTAAAGAATACAAGAGTTAGAGATGAAGTAGTACAAAAGGCAGTAAAAACTGCAAAAATCTGCAAGAAGATAATAAATACTGGAATTAATGTGGTTTATGCACCTTGAGTTAGGTTGCCTTGTATAAATGGCATGTCATTTTCATCTTAAATGGTGAAGTCCCCTCCTCTTTGAAGGATCGGTGTCTTCTTTCTTGGTTGGTACTGTTTCCTCAGTGATAAAAAAACATTTTTGCATAAAATGAAAAGATAAATTGGAACCAGATGCAGTAATTGAACAAGGAAAATATTAACCCAGACTGTCAAACTAAGCTTCCACAAACAGGGCTGTGTGATAGAAAAATATTAGAAAAAAATAATCGCAAAATGAGTTGTAGAGCTGGTGATGTCTGGTATCTTAGGAATTCTTCTTAGGGCTACCAGTTAATAGTGGTTTTCGCTGGAAATGTGAGAAATCCCGTTCTAATACAGAGAATAAAGTGGTGAGGAGAAAGAAAGAAAAGCTCTTGAAACCCTAAAGAATATCACAGTTAGGTGTGACTCTTGTATGCAGAGTCTTGATCATGTTTTACATTTTGATTTTTTTATTAATCGATTAGGGTTTTGTGCTCTTTGAGTTCAGTAAGGGTTTTTGTTCTCTTAAAGCTTGTTCAATACACAGGTTGAAGGTATGTGAATATATATATATTAGGGCCATGAGGATGATCAGTGGGCTGGAGCACCTCTCCTATGAGGACAGACTGAGAGAGTTGGGGTTGTTCAGTCTGGAAAAGAGAAGGCTCCGGGGAGACCTTCTTGTGGCCTTCCAGTATCTTAAGGGGGCTACCAGAAAGCTGGGGAGGGACTTTTTAGGCTGTCAGGCAGTGATAGGACTAGAGGGGATGGATTAAAACTAGAGATAGGTCGATTCAGGTCAGGCATTAGGAAGAAGCTCTTCACCGTGAGGGTGGTGAGACACTGGAACAGGTTGCCCAGAGAGGTGGTGGAAGTCCCATCCTTGGAGATTTTTAAGACCAGACTGGGTGGGGCTCTGAGCAACCTGCTCTAGTGGGAGGTGTCCCTGCCAATGGCAGGGGGGTTGGAACCAGATGATCTTTAAAGTCCCTTCCAACCCTGACAATTCTGTGATTCTGTATAGCTGTAATAAAGCTCATTTTTAATGACGTAGTTCCACTTGGGTTATAAAATGCAAGAGAATGTGTTCATAGTATGGATGTGGGAATAGTATTGATCTGATAGTGTAGATTGTCTGTCACCTCAGTAGAGATACAGAGAAATCCCTTTCAATGAAGGGTGGAATATGTGAAGGGAAAATACTAGAGACAAATTTGTTTTGAGTTTAGTTGGTTTTTTTTTTTTTTTTTTTTTTTTTTTTTTTT
>JAAGNO010025062.1:0-30115 GCA_033439905.1 Ceryle rudis
GAGGCGCGGGGGTGGGGGCGGCAGGGCCTGAGGCACTGGCGGCCGGCCGGGGCGGAGGGGGACGGGTCGAGCAGCGACTGAGCGGAAGAGCTGTTGCTGGGGCGAGGCCGTGCGAGGAGACGGCGAACGGGAGGGCACTGCATTTCCGGGGTGTCGGGAAGTGCCTGCCGGGGCCTGACGCCGAGAGCGGGTCGGCAGGCGTACTCACCCCGCTGCGTGCTCCCCTCTGCCCTCAGGGTAGCAGACAACTGCAGGAGAAATCCCTGAAAATTTCCTCCACTCTGTATGTTGGCAACCTGTCCTTCTACACAACCGAGGAGCAGATCCAGGAGCTCTTCTCCAAGTGTGGAGATGTCAAGAGGATTGTCATGGGGCTGGACAAGATCAAGAAAACCCCCTGTGGTTTCTGCTTTGTCGAGTATCCTTTCTGGTTTCCTGCTGTTGTCGACCAGTGCATGTTTGCTACCTTGAGTTTCTTTCTGTACAGCAAGCTTAGTTGTACCGCTGTAGAAAACCTGAAAAGGAGCGATAGTCAAGTGCTTTCAGGCACTTGCCTTTAACCTTGTTACTTCAACCTACCACCTTGAATGAGAGACTGTACAGCCATGCTCTAGGTGAAAAGTGCTACCACTGCTGTGGCAGAGAGCTCCTTCGGTTTGTTAAATTTTTAATGATTTTAGGGCCAAAAGGAGAACTGTTACTATGAGCTTTTGCCTGGTTGGCGTACGTGTTCACTTTCTCACCTTGACTTTGCACCTGAATGAAGTAGCCACGAATAAGCCATGGCAGTGTTCCCAAGCACAGGGTACACGCTTGTACAGGTTGCATTGTGAGCTGTCTTTGCAAAACTCTTCTGTGAGGGCTGCCTCTCTTGTTCAAATCCAGTCATGTTTCACATGGTATATAAAGGCATATTACAGATTTCTTGCCCTTAGCAAGGCTTTAATGTGTTTGTTTCATCTACTTGTGAACTATGTGATCCAAAGCTACTTCTTGTCTGTGCAGGTGCTAACATTAAAGTTCAAAATCCTTTCTGAGTGAGAGCTGGTTTTAGCTTGGATTTTATATCAGCACATTTCTTGATCCCATAGAAGAAAGCAGAAAGAGTAGAAAAGGCTAGAAGGCAGGGGTTTCTGCATCTCAAATACAATAGTTCTCTTTTTTTTTTTTTTTATTTTCCTTGTACTCAACAAAATAGCACACTTAGTTCTCCTTATAGTATGCTTCAGATACTACACAAGAGCAGATGCTGAACATGCAATGCGATTTATCAACGGCACACGACTAGATGACCGCATCATTCGAACTGACTGGGATGCAGGGTTTAAGGAGGGGCGACAGTATGGAAGAGGAAAGACTGGAGGACAGGTAAAGGCAGTATCTGTTCATACCTTGAATTTGATCCCCCTTTGCTAGTTTTGTCTCATGTAGAACAGTGTGTAGACTGTAAAGAATCACTAAAGAACTTTAGCCACTCCCAGATTGTTTTGATAACTGATGCCTGGTTTTAAAAGATAGCTATAGAACTTCAGGCCATTTCTGTATAAGACTCCAAACTTCCTGCAGTGCAAGTAGAATGATCCCTAATCCAAGCTAGTATCTTTTAAATGATGCAGAATTTGAATGGAAGGGGACAGCATAGCTGCTAGACCAGTCTCATAGTGTAGCAGTTTGCCTCAGTGTGAAGGTGAGGTTCCTTTGCAGATATCCAGGGTGGAGGGGAGATGACGTTCTTGGGGCTAAGCCTGGCAGTTCAGACTGTAAAATTAAATTAAAATACTTGAGGGTGTGTCTTTCTTGTCTAAAAAGACCTCAACCATCAGCTATATTCGCATAGAATCATTTAGGTTGGAAAAGACCTTTAAGATCAAGTTCAACCATTAACCTAATTCTACCAAGTTCACTGCTAAACCATGTCCCTAAGCACCATATCTATGTGACTTTTAAATCCCCTCAGTGATGGGGACTCCACCACCTCCTTGGGCAGCCTGTTCTAGTCTTCGATAACCCTTTCAGTTAAGAAATGTTTCTTAATATCCAACTAAATCTCCTTTGGTGCAACCTGAGGCCATTTCCTCTTATCCTATAATTTTTTTACTTGGGAGAAGAGACCAACACCCACCTCTCCACAACCCCCTTTCGGGTAGTTGTAGAGAGCAATGAGGTCTCCCCTCAGACTCCATTTCTTCAGACTAAGTAGCCCCAGTTGCTTCAGCCACTCCTCATTAGTCTTGTGCGCTATACTCTTCACCGGCTTCATTGCCCTTCTCTAGACCCCCTCCAACACCTCAATGTATTTCTTGTATTGAGATGCCCAAAACTGAACACAGTACTCGAGCTGTGGCCTCACCAGTTTTGAGTACAGGGAGATGATCGGTTCCCTATTCCTGTTGGCCACACCAGTGCTGATACAAGCCAGGATGCCATTGGCTTTCTTGGCCACCTGGGCACACTGCTGGCTCATGTCCAGCACCTCCGGGTCCCCATGCAGCTTTCCATCCACTCTTCCCCAAGCCTGTAGCATTGCAGAGGGCTGTTTTGGCCCAAGAGCAGGCCCTGGCATTTGGCCTTGACGAAGCTTTTACAGTGGGCCTCTGTCCCTCAATCAAGCCTATCCAGGTCCCTCTGTAGAGCCTTTCTACCTTCAAGCAGATCAACACTTCCGCCCAACTTGGTGTCATCTGCAAACTTACTGAGGGTGAACTCTTACCTCGTTATCATTTGTCCTTTTCACCACCATTACCACCTTTTTTGTGGATTATTTGAAGAGATTTCAAATGAGTAAAAGTGCTTATAACCCAAACTTCAGTTCCCCACCAAGTGAGCTAGGGGATGATGATTCTGAAGTCTAGCAGGAGACAGGCAGTGCAAGGTACTAATATCTGTTACTGCTGTGTCCCAGGTGCGAGATGAGTACCGGACAGACTACGATGTGGGAAGAGGTGGCTTTGGCAAGATCATTCAGATGCAGAAGGCAAATCATCAACCTGCAATCTATTAATTGTCTTGTAGGTCCTAGCTCACAGAGGGCTCTATCCTTCCAGAGCTAGCCCTGTTCTTGCATTTTGGATTGGGGTAGGGAGTGAGATCCAAGTTCCAGCAAAATGTCACCCTTCTTAGGCTGTGGATATACATGTATTGATTCCCTCTTTCTTCTGGGCTAGAGGATGTACTGTACTGATACAGGGCAACAAGGGAAAAAAAGATGGACAGCTCTGCAGGATTCCGGGTAAGAAGAAAAACAACATGTCACACACACCTTGTGCTATGACATACTTTTCTTGTTGCAGCTAAGCAGGTGGCTTCTTCCAAGCTGCAGCTGCTGCTGTGGTTACTCTCAAATGGATCTTCTTAAAAGCTTACCACCATCAGAACCCTCCAGGTGCCTGGGCACCTTGTGGGGATGCACAGGAGATTCAGTTTTCTAATCTACAACCTCATCTGCTGACAAAACAATATTGCTGTTTGGATGAGAGAAGTGAAACAAGGTCTTATCCACTTGTAGGTGTTTGTCTGCATGTCTAGCCCTTGGGTTGGTCAGAGCCTTCAGAGCATTTCTCTTTATGGTGTCCCCAGTGCTGCCAGGCTTTTCAGATCCTTACTGTTTGGCATGATTTTGTTAAAAGTTTAATTTTTTTTAATAAACAGTCATACTGGGTCTGGCTGACATGGAGTTAATTTTCCCCCTAGTAGCTGTCATAGTGCTGTGCTTTGTATTGGGAGATAGAAAGACATTGATAACACACCAGTATTTCGGCTACTGAGCTGTGTCCCCACAGCATCAAGGCTGTCTCTCCAGAGTTTCTCCCTCTCACACAGTAGCCTGGGGGTGGGCAAGAACTTCATAAGGGACAGAGCCAGGACAACTGACCCAAAATGACCAAAGGGATATTCCATACCATATGACATGTGCTCAGCAATAGAAACATAAGAGAAAAGAGCAGGTCTGGGGAGGTACTCGTTGTTAGGACATTTGTCTTCCAGAGCAACTGTTATACGTACTGAAGCCCTACTTCCCAGGAAGTGGCTGGACATCACCGGCTGATGGGAAGTATGGAATAAATCTGTTCATTTCCTTTGCTTCCATGGATGGCCTTGTTTTTGGTTTATGAAGCCTCCAAGTTCTTTTCCACCTTATTTTCAACCCCTTCTGCTGAGGAGGGGAGTGATAGAGTGGCTTGGTAGACACCTGGCATCCAGCCAAGGTCAACCCACTACAACAGTGAGTCCTTTTTGGCCCTCAAGGTAGGGCACAAGACAATGGCAGTTTTGTATTAAGCATTCTATAGCTATAGTAGTTATTAAGTAGCAAGCTTCTACGCAGGTCATGGAGTTTGTTGGCTACACTGTCTATCTCTTTATTTTGCTGAGTTTGGGAGCTTGTCAGTACAAACAATGGCTATGTGCTTTGCCCTGGAATTGACAGCCTTGTTGTGCTGGGGGAGCTATCTTGTGGAGAGGGTGAGGGAATACATCTGATGTGGGTGGTTTTATGCAGGCTCCTGAGGTCCTTGTTCACCCTTATTAACCCAAGCTGGTTAATACTACTAAATAACACTGTTGGCATAATCTGGAGTTTGTGGAATCTGGTGTTGTCCTGGTGTAAGAGAAGACAACTGGGTGAGGTGATACTAAAATGTGCCCTGAGGTGGTCAGTCCCTGAGTGGCAGGATGTGTGGAAGGATTTGAGCAGTTGCCTAGGATGGTATCAGAGGACTGTGGTTAAGGCAGGAACCCAAGCCACCTCTGAGAATACCTTGACTGAGAATGGGGTGCAGACTACATCTGAGGACATGATACTAGAGATAGGGACCCAGAAAACAACAACTACAGTTGCCCCAGTTGTGAAAAAGAAACAGTGGACAAGAAGGTCAGTGGGTCCATGTCATCAATGAGTAAGAGAGAAGGGAGAAGAGGAAGGTTTTGATCAAGAAACTGCGCTTTCAGCAAAGAAACTGGAGGAATGAATAAGAGAATTCAGATAAGAAGCAGAAACTAACCTGTCTCTGACCTCATCAGAACTTCAAGACATGTGGAAAGATTACAGCTGCCAGCCAAGTGAGTGGATTGCTGTCTGGCTGCTCCAATGCTTGGATAACAGGGCTGACAGCAATTGGAAGGTAGGGAATCCCAACAGCTGTGATCACTTGCTAAAATCAGGGAATTGAGAGAAGAGTTGGAAAAGAGACAGCAGTTTGCAGTGTCCTCTCAAGTGTAAGGGCAAGATACCCATTCAAGGAAGATCTTGTGAACTCCCCAGGGAAGTGGACTGCAGCAGATGAAGGCATCCAGTACCTGAGAGAATTAACAGTGCTGGAAGTCATCTGTAGTGACCTATATAATGATTAGATCTCCACAGATCCTGAGGATGTCCTGTGCACACAAGCCATATGGAAGAAGGTGATTCTAAGAGCCCCAGTGTGATACTCTTAACAGCTTGGCACTGATGTTTCACCCAGATACGGATGTAGAGAGTCTTCTTGGCTCCAAAACTTTGAAGAAAATCTCTCCCTCTTCATGTTTACAGGCCAGTGCCTTGGTTGTCAGGGGCACCTCAGGTAGTCAGTCTACTTCTGGCCTGGTCAGAGGGAAAGGGAACCCCAAGCACACATCACATGGTGCATTCTGATTCTTCCTGTGTGACCAAGCAGAGACCATGAGGAAGTGCAATGGTGAACCCACCTTTAAGACAGAGGCCAGCTGTTAAAAAAGGGCCACCCAAGAAGGCTGTCAGCTTTGTTGCTGTAGAGACACAAGGTGGCAATCAGATATCTCAGATGCAGAAGGACTGCGATCACCTCCTTTGATCCTAATGAGGGGACTTCTAGTCTGGCACTGGAAGGTCAGACAGTGAATACTTGGTCCACTAACCCGAACAGAGGGTCCCTGCCTTCATCCAGGAAGAAGAAAGGGATGACTTGGTATACTGGACTGTGTGGATTCGATGGCTCTGCACATCAGACCCACAGCAGTATAAGGCTTTGATAGACACTGATGCATAGTGTATCCTGGTAGCATCAGGGTATAGGGGCACAGAACCCATCTGGATCTTTGGAGTGACAGGAGAATGCTAAGAATTGTCTGTATTGGAGGCTGCAGTGAGCTTAATGGGGAACAAGTGGCAAAAAACATCCCAATTGTGCCCAGCTCAGAGGACTTCAAGGACCCAAAAGGCTACCAATGGGCTTTTGGTGTGGCTACCATGAATACAGAGATCAAACAGCCCCCTACCTTGCCTGACCTCTTGAAAAATCCCTTTTTTGTGGGACTGCAGCAAGTTAAGGAACAGCAAGTGGAAGTTACTACCAGGATGGTGCACTAACGGCAATATTGCACAAACCAAGACACACCCCCCCCGGCTCCCTTCCGTGAGCTGCATCATGAATTGAAGGGCCAAGGAGTGACCAGCAAGATTCACTCACCTTTAATAGTACCATATCACACCAGTGCAAAAGTCTGACAGAGAGTGGAAGTTAACAGTAGACTGTTGTGGCCTGAATGAACTCATGCTAATGAGAGCTGTTGTGCCAGGCATCTTAGACGTCCAGTATGAACTGGAGTCAAAGGCAGCCAAGGGGTATGCTACAACTGACATTGCCAATGTGGTTTGGGTTCTTTTTTTCAATTTATTTGACTGCAGAATGCAGGCTGCAGTTTGCTTTCACGTGGAGAGATGTCCAGTACACCCGAAACTGACTGCCCCAGGGTGGGAGGCACAGCCTTACCATTTGTCATGGACTAATCAAAACTGCATTGAAAAAGAGTGATGCCCCTGAACATCTAGAATACGTAGATGGCATTATCATGTGGGTCAACAAGGCAGAAGTGTTTGAGAAGGGAAGAAGAGTAACTCATGTTCTTCTGAAACTTAAAGCTGGCTTTGCTATAGAAAGAAGAAAGGTCAAGGGACCTGCACAAGAGATTCACTTCTTGAGGATAGTATGGCAAGATGGACATCATCATGTCCCTACAGATATGATCAAAAAGATGGCAACTATGTCTCCACTGGCTAACTAGAAGAAAACACTAGCTTTGCTAGGTATTATGGGATTCTGTAGAATGCATATTCCATCTTATAGTCAATTTGTGAGCCCTCTCTATCAAATAACCCAAAAGAAGAACTATTTTGAGAGGAGCCTTGAGTAACAACAAACCCTTGAACATACCAAACAGGAGATAGCTCATGCGGTAGCTATTGGGCCTGTCAGAACAGGACCAGCTGTGCAAAATGTATTCTATGTTGCAGCTGGGGAGCATGGTCTCATCTGGAGCCTCTGTCAGAAAACATCAGGAGGAATCTCAGGATTTGGAGCTGGGGTTGTCACTGATCAGAATCCAAATACACCCTGACCGAAAAGGAGATACTAGTAGCACATAACGGGGGGTTGAGCTACTTTGGAATTTGTTGGTAAAGAAGCATATCTGCTAACACTGCAATTGCCCATGCTACACTAGATGTTCAAAGGAAACATCTGTTCTAGACATCGTGAAACCAGTGCTACATGGAGTAAGTGGATTGTGTTGATCACATAATGAGCCCAACTGGGGAAACCCAACTGCCCAGGAATCTTGGAAGAGATCATGGACTGGACAGAAGGCAGAGACTTTGGAGCATTGTCTGAGAAAGTGGCTCGTGCCCAAGAAACATCACCATATAATGATTTATCAGAAGATGATTATGCTTTGTTTACTGATGGATCCTGTCATGTTGTAGAAAACTATCAAGTGGAAAGCTGCTTTGTGGAGTTCTTGAAGCCAGTGAAGGAGAAGATTAAACAAGTCAGTTTGCAGAAGTGAAAGCCATCCAACTAGCCCTAGAGATTGCTGGATGAGAAAAGTGACCAGTACTCTATACTGACTCCTGGGTGATGGCTAATGCCCTATGGTCGTGGCTACCGCAGTGAAAGACCAATTGGCAGTGCGGGGGCAAGCCCACTGGGGCTGCTGCATTGTGACAGGACATTGCTGCTTGAGTAGAAAACATCTCCTTAAAGGAACATCATGTAGATGCTCACATGCCCAAAAGCCATGCTACTAAAGAACATCAAAACAATGAACAGGTAGACGAGGCTGTCAAATTTCAAGTAGCTTAAGTGGACCTGAACTGGGAGTATAACGGTGACCTTTTTTGTATTAAGCCCTCAATGGGTACATGAAACATCAGGACATCTAGGGAGAGACAGAACAAATTGATGGGCTTGTGATGTGAGGGGAGGACCTGACCATGGAGGCCATCATGTGGGTTACTCATGAATGTGAAACATGCTGCAATCAAGCAAGCCACATGAGTAAAGTCTCCCTGGAACAGAGGGCTTTTGATATGACAAAGCCTGGAAAATTTACTATATTGTACCACTGCCATCAACATGCCAAGGCAAGCACTACATACTCATCATGGTGGAAGCAGCTACTGGTTGGCTAGAAAGATACCCTGTAAACAATGCCACTGCTCAAAATAGCATCTTGGGCCTTAAAAGGCAAATTTTTTGGTGACATGGTAACCTAAAAAGAATTGAATCAGAAAATGGGACTCATTTCTAAAATAACCTTATAAACTCCGGGGCCAAGAAACACAGCATTGAGTAGGTGTATCACATCCCCTATCACCCACAAACCTCTGGAAAGACTGAGACTGTGTTGAGAGCATTGGACAACGGAGCATGAAAGCACTGGGATGTAAGTTTAGCAGAAGCCACTTGGCTGATTAACACTAGAGGTTACCTGTCCTGGTCCTGCCCGAACAAAATCTCTACGTACTATGGGAGAAGGTACGGTCTCCATAGTGTAAACACAGAAGTGGCTGGGGAAGGCAGTGTGGGTTGCTCCTCCCATGGGAAAAGGCAAACCCATTTGTAGGGTGATTTAACCTCGGAGTAAAATATAATCTGTGATGTAAGTTGTAAATTGTAGGAAGTGCCATAGCAGGAATGACCCAAACTGATGAAGAGTGAGTTTTGCAAGGAACCAGATCAGTGCAATGATGACCCAAACCAAAATGGCATTGATGCCCAACAACTGAACATATTACTTCTCCTGACAGATGGGGCTCAAGTCATAGCCTGTTCTTATGAACATTTGGAGTAGGGGAGGAAACTCATAGAGTAGGAGATTAACATCCATCTATTACAGGATAGGGGCTAGTAATTAATGAGCATGTATAAATCTGTATAAAGGTGGTTAAGCATATAGTATAAGTTCTAAGTGTTGGTAAGAAGGGATTTCAGTAAGAAGAATTAAATACAATGTAATGGTTAGAAGATATATTTATGAGTTAAATTATGTGGGACCTGAGCATGAGACAAATGGTATGGGGTAGGCTGTCTCTCTAATATTTTCCTCCCCTCACCCACTAGGCTGTGGGTGGGCAAGATCTTGGGAGGGGACAGAGACAGGGCAGCTGATCCAAACTGACCAAAGGGATATTCCATAAGACATCTGCTCACAATAAAAGCTGAGAAAGGAGGAGTCGAGGCAGGGAGCATTTGTTTTCCGGCACAACTGTTACACCTACTGAAGCCCTGCTTCCAAGGAAGTGGCTGGTGATGAGAAGTATAGAATAAACCTTTTGTTTTCCTTTGCTTCCATTCACCACTTTGCTTTTGATTTATTAAGCTGCCTTTATGTTGACCCATGAGTTATTTTCCATCTTATTTTCTCACCCCTTGTCCTGCTGAGGAGGCATGTGATAGTGCAGCTTGGTGGGCACCTGCTGTCCAGCCAAGGTCAACCTACTACAACAGTGAGCCCTATACCTCTTGCAGTCTGTGCATCAAACCCACTTGCTCTACAATTCAAACTGAGGTGGAACATCTCCTGTTGGTGTCTTAAAGCTGCTTTCACTTCCAGACACAAACATGGACACTAAAAGGAGGTACAGGTCTTACTGTGTTTCTTTTGGCTTCTGACTTGGCTTTTCCTCCTCTTCTGTTTTGCAATAGCTCATGGCTGATGTCAGAAGGAAGTTTTTTATAAAATATGCAGCTGCACTGAGTAAGAAAAGTCATAGAAGCATACAATTGTTTCAGTTGGAAAAGACCTTCAAGATCATCGAGTCTGTATGTTTCACATCAGCAGGTTCTAGGAGAACTTTACCTGCCTGTCACCTGTTCTAGAGTCGGAGTGTATAAAACAGAAACAAAGGCCCAGTGTGCACTTCAGAGAGGAAGGCACCAGGAACTCCCTTCCGTGTGTTTATCACAGGCTTTCTTCCCATTTTAAGAGCATAGCTGACACTATCTAACCTGTTCTTCCAGTCTGAACAAGGCACCAGAGGAGATGAAAATGTTTTCTGATCTCTCCCCAAGAACCTCTCAGCCAGGGCAGGTAATTCCATTGAACAAGTTAAATTCTGTCTGTAAATTGGGTTTGTATTATGTAAATAATAGCAGCTGCTCCCTGTCTGATGTGTAATCACATTTTTTTTTTGTGCATTATCTCATCCAAAAGAACAGAAACTGTTGCACACCTATCTGCAGACCAGGCATTCGCACACATTACCCTGAGGTCTTGATAAGTGAGCAGGAGGGGGTGTTACATTTAGTTTGTTGAAATGTCTCTTACGTGTTTGTTTTGCAAGTCATGCTGCTGCACTTGTACATCTGTCACAGGTCTTAAAGGAACTGCATGTTTAGTCTTCAGCAAGTTTAAGCATTGACAGCATTGAGAAGCCTGTGATGCGGGCTGCCCCTGATATGCAGTGAAAAGGAGCAGAACATTGACTTAAAAGTGAAAAATACAAGCAGTCATTTATCCAGCCTAGCAAAGCAGCATCAGTTTGAGGTCCTTTGTGGAAAATATGAATTACAGAGGGGATAATTGCCTGGGAAAATAGAGCAAGGAAATGAGAAAACTTAAGATGGGGAGAGGTATCAGCCATGAGGCCCGAGGATTAGCAAAGGCATGTCTTTGTGTATGAGCTAGGGAAACAAGACAAGCTCCTGGAAGAGCCTGGTGTGGCATGTTGGACACACCAGTCCTCTGTATGTGACAGAACATGAAGAAATCTGTTCAGTCAGGTGCCCGTGCTGTTTTATGACTGCAGAAGACTGTGACTTGAGCTCTACACAGATCTCACTACCCGACTCACCTCATTCTGGAGGAAGAGTGTCTCCTTCAGCAAATCTCAAAACAGGGCTAGAAATCTCCACTTTTCCTCTTTCAACATAAACTGAGATTTATGATGACTTTTATTGTAATACATGTATTTGTCTAAAAGAATCCACCTTAAATACTCCAGCTGCAGTAAATGCCAGGGTCTCTTCCTTCTAGAGCAATCTCAGACAGAAGCAAAGAGAGATGAGAAAGTTTACAAGTCAGTAGGTGCTCCCAGCTTTTGGCCTATGCTGATGTGTAGTTGCCCATGTGTCACCATGCTGCATCACAGTACCTGTAGATGAAATGGACCATCTCATTCTCCACCCCACAAAAGTAGTAGACCAGCTCACCCAGCCAGTCACTGTCAAGCCCTGACTAATGAATTCTCTTCCGAGCCACCTCCTCTGCTAACAGAGCTGCAATTGGCTTCACGTGTGGGAGCTGATGTGGCCTTCACAGCTCCAAAAGGGTGTAGTTGTAGTCCATGCTGACCAAACTGGGGCGCCGCATCCAGCCTGTGGGCATCTGCATGTGCTGCAGTCAAGTCCAGCACATCACCAGTCACCCCACCCTGCACTCACATCAGGAAACCTGCCTTGATTTTCTTGATTCTCTTCATGTAGTCTTTGTGTTGTGAATGCAGTAGGCAATGATGAGGACATCCTGGAGCCCTTGGATATTTTGGCAGTGGCAGAGAAAGAGTAGTTCATTAGGAAGTGGTTCCCACTGGTGGAAAACCATTTGTCTACACTATAAATCTGCTAGCTGCATTGCATGTGCTGTCTCCATTGTCTTCTCCCCGCACCACTCACATGGAGGCTCACTTCCACCACGATGAGGGTGTGGGTGCTTTGGGATACACTATCTCATAAGAGAGGTACTCCTAGAAGTCCACAGGGCCCAGGGTGGCCTCCCACTAGGCGCAGACATTGTCACAGTTTGTTGTCAGCTCCAGGATGGGCCGTGACAAGAACTGTTCCTTGGCTAGTTGGAGCACAGACCGAGGAACCAGAGCAGGAACCAGCTCACCATCTGCAACACTGGGAAGAAGGAAGAGCAACAGAAGAACAACCACCTGGCAGCAAGTCATCATGATAGGCCTGCAAAGATAAAGCAAGGAGAGCATTAAGCCTGCACAATTAAAAGAGCCAGCTGCAATGGCTCAGTGCTGGGAGGATTATTGGATGCATGCAGCCTAGCGCCAGCTATTGGGGTGTGCATGCTTACACTGTTACCACAGACAACAGAATGGTTGGGACCTGCCTGGAGCTGGGTGAGTAAAGAGCGATAGGAATCTCAGCTCACGCCAGCTTTGATCTCCTGGAGCTCTTCTGGATGGTAAGGACCTGCCGCACAATCGAGAGCCACTACAGAATTATCATGAGCTTGCTCTGTAATACAAGTAACCCCATCTGCCCTGGGTTGGATTCCACAGGTTGAGCCCTGCTGATGGATGAATCCTGCCCTGCAGCCATAAGACCTGATGGTATCTGCTCAGTGGTCCTACAGGGAAGAAGAAGATGCATTAACTCCTCAGGCTGAAGTATTTGGTGTCACAGAGCAGTGAGACCAGACAGTTTACTTTAATTACCAAACAGATCATTGTACCCAATTTAAAATTGAATCTGATGATACATCTCCACGTGCCAGGGCCATCCCGGTTCTGGCAGGAAAGCAGTACAGGGGACAGGCTCTGCAGTGCCAGTTCTCCCTCCAAAAGCTCAGCGGCACAGCCCTCTTTCTCCACCCTGCCTTGACCCTGTTTACTCACATAGGCTTTTCTTGGCAGCCCTCCCTAAGACACTTCTCAGCACGAAGCTGGTGTGCAAAGTGAGCTGCTCAATGCCTCTGCCAGGAAAGCCCCTCAGAAGGCAGCCTTGGTCTGCACTGGACACATGGCAGTGCCTGCAGTTATGAAAGCCAGAGGGGATAGGATGACTGAGGAGGGAGGCTGAGAGCCACGAGTGCTTGCACTCTGACCAACCAGTACTGCATACTTGGTATGGCCCATGGCCAGAGTATGTTGCCATATAAGCTAGTGGCCTCAGCCAGTCCTCTGCTGCAGTGTTGCCCCAGCTGCCTGCCCCCTCAGCATAGCTGGGGCCAAACACAACCAGAGCCAAATCCAGGGGGCATGGCAACAGGGAGATCACAAACCAAACCCTGGCTGTAGCTCCCAGGGGGGGCCTGCCTGAGTGCCATCCCAGCACTAGAGACAGAAAGATAACACTGAAACAGGAGCCAGCCCTGCCTCCCCTGCCTGTGATCCTGCCCACACTTGTGCCCAGTCTGCCCAGCGTCCATACAGCATCAGAGGCACAGAAAGAGGAGCAGCTTCAGGGTTGTTTGGTTTCCTCCATGGCTCTGCCAGCCATTCTGCTGGGGCTGGAGCCACCCTGGGGAAGCCCATGGCTGAACGGCAAGTGGGAACACAACCTGTGCTGTGAATCGGGGAAGAAACACTCTGGCTGGCAGGTCAAACCACAGGCAGCTGGGAACTGGGCCTTTCAGCAGCAAAGCCAGGCACTGCTTTATGCTGCATTTTCTCAAACCAGAAAATGACCCCTTCTAGATTGGCATAGGAGGGGAAACACCACCCTGCAGCCCCCAACACGTGACAGCCTTCACTCAGGAACATGTTTCCCTCTGCACAATGGAGCCCTGGGTTGCTATCAGCATCTCAGCAGGCCAGAAGCAGGCTGCCACAGCAGCAGTCAAAGCAGTAGGAGCAGCACAGGTAGCTCCCTTGTGCAACATGCTGGGTGTTATTCACCCACTAACTGATGCACAGAGATGTACAATAACTCCAGGAGGGCCCAGGAAAAGCAGAGGCACTGCTCAGCAGAGGATGCTGTACCATACCTGGCAGCTCTGCCATCCCTGATGGAGTGGAAGGAGGTGGTGGGCAAAAGGAGGCAGGGTCCCCCCAGAATGGGCACCCACAGAATCACTATGGTTGGAAAAGACTTTTAAGATCATGTCCAACAGTTATCTAACTGTAATAGGGCAACTACTACACCATATCTTTAAGCACGTTATCTAAATGGCTTTTAAATGCATCCAGGAATGGCGAACCACTTCCCTGGGCAGCCTGTTCCAGTCTCTGATAACCCTTTCAGTATAGAAGTTTTTCCTGATGTCCAACCTAAACCTCCCCTGGCACAACTTGGTGCCATTTCCTCTTGTCCTATCAGTTGTGACTTGTGAGAAGAGACCAACACCCACCTCTCTACAACCTCCTTTCAGGTAGTTGTAGAGAGGCTGAAAGGAGGCTTAGGGGAGATCTTACTGATCTCTATAACATCCCTTCAGGTACTTGAAAAGCACGATAAAATCTCCTCTCAGACTCTTTCAGACTAAACAATCCCATCTCCTTCAGCCACTCCTCATGAATTCTCAAGACCCTTCACCAGCTTCATTGCTCTTCTCTGGATCCACTCCAGCATCAAAATATCTTTCTGATACTGTGGTGCCCAAAAATGAACATCGTACTCAAGGTGTGGCCTCACCAGTGCTGAGTACAGGGGCACAAACACTTCTTTAGTCCTGCTTGCCATACTATTCCTGATACAGTCCAGGATGCTGATGACCTTCTTGGCCACCTGGGTACACTACTGGCTCATATTCAGCTGCTTGTTGATCAGCACCCCCAAGTTCCTTTCTGCCAAGCAGCTTTCCAGCCAATCTTCCCCGAGCCTGTAGTGTTGCATGGGGTTGTTGTGGCCCAAGTGCAGGACTTGGCACCTGACCTTGTTGAAGTCCATATGATTGGCCTCAGCCCATTGATCCAGCCTTTCCAGGTCCCTCTGAAGAGCCTTCCTACCCTCAGGCAGATCAACACTCTCACCTAACTTGGTTTCATCTGCAAACTTACTGAGGGTTCTCTCAATCTCCTTGTCAAGGTCATTGATAAAAGATACTAGAGTGGCCTCAGCAGTGAGCCATGTGGAACACCAGTTGTGACTAGACACCAACTGTGTTTAATGCCATTCACTACCCATGCTCTGTCCAGCCAGTGTTTGATCCAGCAGAATGTGTGCCTATCCAGGTCTAGGGCAGCCAGTTTTATCATGAGGATGCTGTGAGGCAGCATGAGGGCTGGGCAGCCTCCCAAGGCAGGCAGACAAGGGCAGTGTGCTAGTCATGGGGTATGGGGTTGTACAGGGCTGATGCATTCCCAGGAACACCTGCACCCATGGTGGGATGGTACCAACCTACTACACCACCCTGGAACAGACTGTCAGCTGCCAGACAGCTGCTTCCCTGCTGAGATGCTGTGGTGGGAGCTGCCCAGGGCTTCCAGCACCCTGCTCCATGTCTGGAGTTCTGCTAGTCCTAATGGGTGCCCAGAATGACAGAATCACAGAATTATTGAGGCTGGATCAACAAGTCCAGCTTATGACCTATGACCACCACATTGGCTAGACCATGGCACTAAGCACCACGTCCAGTCTTTCCTTAAACACCTTCAGGGACAATGACTCCACCACTTTCTTGGGCTGTCTATTCCAATGTCTGATCACCCTCTCCATGAGGAAGTGCTTCCTAATATCCAACCTAAACCTGCCCTGGTGCAGCTTCAGGCTGGACCCTCTCATCCTGTAGCTAGTGGCCTGGGAGAAGAGCCCAACCCCCACCTGACTACAACCTCCTTTCAGGTAGTTGTAGAGAATGATAAGGTCCCCCCTAAGTCTCCTCCAAGCAGAACAACCCCAGCTCCCTCAGCGTCTCCACATAAGACTTTCCCCCTAGTCCCCTCACCAGCCTCATCACTCTCCTCTGGACCTGCTCCAGCACCTCAATATCTTTCTTGAAGTGAGGGGCACAGAAATGGGATGCTGGTGCTCAGTGGGATGGCCTGGAGCCAGGCACAGACATGTCCTTGGGCACAAAGAGATGCATGCAAGGCCATGGACATGGATGTGCACACATGCATGGTGACATGGGCACAAAGGCATGGGGCGACTACAGCAGTGCCAAGCTAGGGAGTGAGAGCTTCAGCTGTAACACATAATATGAGAATGATAGGGGCTGGAAGGGATCTCTGGAGATCATCTAGTCCAAACTCCCTGCCAAGGCAAGTTCATCTAGGGAAGCTCACACAGGAATGCATCTAGGCAAGTTTTGAATGTTTTTAGAGATGGAGACTCCACCACCTATCTGAGAAGCCTGTTTCAGTGCTCCATCACCCTCGAAGTTCCTCCTCATGTTTAGATAGAGCTTCCCATATTCAAGTTTGTGCCCATTACCTCTTGTCCTGTCACAAGGCACCACTGAAAAAAGACTGGTCCCATCCTCCTGACACACAGTCTTTTAAGTATCTATAAGCATTGATAAGAACCCCTCTCAGTCTTCTCCAGACTACAAAGACCCAACTCCCTCAGCCTTTCCTCATACAACACCCAAACCCAAGTGCCTGGGTGCTAGAGGTACTACAGGCTCAGGGCTCAGCAGGGCCTCCTGTGCTGCCCCTGGCCAGAAGATAGTCACCAGCCAGGTTGGGCAGAGCCAGCATAGCACGCAGGCGCTGGCATGACCAGGAGAGCTGGAAGCACCTGTGAGGAGCCAGTGACAGGAGCCAGCTACCCTGAGTGCTAGAACCTGAGACTCTGGCAGGGCACCCTGGCCTGGGTCAGCAGGGCAGGCAGTGCTCAGTGCAGGGCCAGAGCAGGTGCTGCAGCCCCTTTTACTCCATGCACAGCCCTAGGGCAGCCTCACAACTCCAGCCCAGGCCAAGCAGAGCTAATAGTGTGGGGCCCTCACCGCTGACCGTGCAGTGACCCTGCTCCACTGACAGTAAACAGGGAGAGATGCCAAAACTGCAAGATCCATCTGCCCTAAATTAGTTTATTTTGCAAAATTGTCTGTCAGGGCTGATTTATAGCAGACCAGACTCTGGGAAATCACCATCTTCTCACAAGGATGCAGCCTAGATCCTGGCCATGCTTCCTCTGCAGGCCACTGCTGGAGCCTCCAGAGCATATTTCCAAGGTCTTTACTGCAGCTGCTGCCCTAGGACCTTGGTGACACACTCCCAGGTAGCTCAGGGACTGGAGGATGGGACCATGGCAGGCTGGTATCCTACCCACATGTACTAGCAGCACTGGGTTGAGTTGGCCTGGAGCAATGCTCCACAGTTCCTGACACACTGGCTCACTGTCCCAGGAGACAGTGCAAGGGCTGGTTACTCCTGCCTGCAAGTTTCAAGAAGCGAGCTCATCCGGCATAGCTAGCTGAGCCCTGCTCTGTGCTGGCACCAGCCTGGCACCCAGCCCAGCAGCATGGGTGGTCCTACCTGGGGTTCTGTGACCATAGGGCATTAACACAAGATGTGGCAGGACCCACGGAGCCAAGCACTTAAAAACCATTTAGTTTAATAGGTATAAAAGTCAACATTAAAACACCAATTATGCAGAGGCATATGAGGTCAGACACTGGTACGGCAACACTGTGGACATCTTCACAGACACATGAGCTAGATGCTCAGCCCAAGCAGCATGGCCAGGGCAGCACAAGGCTCAGCGTGAGATGAAAATCCCAGGCACAGAGAGGGTTTTGGCTGGCTGAGACCCATGCTGCCAGGGAGTATCAGACTGCTAGTGGTACCAGAACAAGCCTCATTGTACAGCTCCAGCCATCGCTGCCACGTACACACCTGACATTTGGAAAGCACGGAGAGGAGGTGGTGACCACAGCCACATAGACAGATGGGATGAATACAGCTGCACCATAACACGTGGCCTCTTCTGGCAGGGAAAGCAGCATTTCTGACAGCATCTTACATGGTGGGAGGGCCATGCCAGTGTCACTGCCCTTCAGCAGGGTTCAGAGGGTGGCAGAGACCAGCACTCCCACCCAGCCCAGGAACTCATCTCTGTGACCTCTGCTCTGAGGGGAAGGGACAGCACATGACCTAGCTCCATTGTCCTGACCCTGGGACTTGCTCCCTGTGGGAGCGGGAATGGATATACCGTGCAGTCATGATCTTGTCCCCTCGTAGGAATACTAGGAGAAGTCCACAGCGTGCCAGTGCCAGGTCCCTCAGACCACAGCAGTCGCAGGGTTGAGGTCTAGTCCAGGGTAGTGCAGAGGCTTTTCTACTGTGGCACAGGGTTCTGTGTTTTTCCCTTCCACGCTGTTCCGAATCCCATAGCCAAAGTAAATTATAAAACCTGCAGGACAGTTTCTGCAATGAAATGAACAGAAGCGGGCTGCCAGCATAGCAGTCCCCCAGGGAAGACCCTGTGGGCACCCCACTCCCCTCCACAGGACACCTACCAAGAGCCATCCAGATGGCAAACCGCACCCAAGTGCCAGCACTCAGCTGTACCATTAGCAGAATGTTAATGAAGATGCTGAAGATTGGCAGGAGTGGGAGGAAGGGTACCTGTGAGGGACAAGAAGTGTTGTGTCAGCTGTGCCTTAAGAGACTCAGACAGGCTCAAGGATGCTCCTGGCCACAGAGGGATCCCACACCTGCCACAGCCCAGAGATCACACCCATAGTCACACTGGGGACTGTACCTTGGAGAGCTGTGTCTCAGGGCCCTGGGCTTTCCTGGATGGTGACTGCCCAGCAGTGAGCCCTGGCACACCCTGCAATGGCCCAGACCCTGCCAGGGGTCCATGGGGGTGCAGACACTGAGCTGCAGGGGGCTGTACTCACTTTGAAGTTCAACCGGGCATTGCTCTGTGGCTGCCTCCAAATGATGATGGTGGGAATGAGCAGAGCCATGAGAAGCAGCACCAGGGCTACAATCCAGCCCACACTGGCATCCTTCAGTGTGGTCACCTTGAGGGGGAGGACCATGCAGATGACCATGATCAGTGTGGCTGCAAGAGAAGGGGCAGTCAGGGGAATCCACAGAACATGGCGTCCCTGGGACCCTGAGCCTCACCAACAGCTGAGGTACCCATTCTTCTTGGTTGGGTATGGGCCCAGCACATTCTGTCTCTAGTACCCACACCAAAGCCTCAGGAAAGCACTTTGCCAGGGCAACTCACCAGCCTGGCAAGCTAAGGGGAGCCTGCACTCAGCTGCACTCGAACACAGCTCTGATGCTTACCCAGACCTAGCTGAGCTGCCCAATTCTGGCTGCACAATGAAGCCATTGATGGACAGATCAAACCTCACTGGCCAAGCCTGAGTTCTCTTGGGGGGGCTGGGAACCAACCTCACTGGGTGGCCAGCCTAGGCCAGTTTTATCACAGGGAGTTCCTGTGACCACCCACACATTCCTGGCTTAGTTCACACATCCTCCATCAGACCCTGTGTGCCCCAAACATTAGCCATACCCTGCACTTTGTACCCTGCTCAGGAGAGAGCAGGTCTAGTGTCTGGTGGTGCTGCCAACAGCAGCTGGCAGCCTGTGCTGCCCTGCCCCTGACCTCTGCGCAGTGTGCCCACTATCCCTTCCTGGCTCTGTGGAGACATGGCAAAATGCTCCAGGCTCTGGCAGGAGGGGACATCAGCCATCAGCTGCTGCTCACTCACCAATGACCGAGACACAGACATAGACAATGCGCCCAGAGAGTACAGTGGGGGTATCCGCAGGCGGGTTGAAGAGTGTCACCAAGGACAGCATCTCTTTCTGCTTGGTGCTGGCAGTGGTGATGTTTGGGTTCATGATCACTCTCTCCTCCTCATTCCCATTCAGCTCCAGCATTTCTGTAGCCTTTGGGGAGTTCAGCTGCCCAGACTGATACCTGAGCAAATGAGACAAGCTACAGCCCAAGGAAATTCCCAGCCCAGGGGAACAGTGGCCAGTACACTCATACCCCTCCCACTCCTCCAGCCCCATGTGCTGCTCTAGCAGTGGCCCCATGATGGCCACCGCACAGATGTACCCAAGACACTGTGCAGGTTCTTGTGAGCAGCCTTCATCCTGGGTGCTTAATGATTTCCCAGGCTGTGTCCCCCTGGGAAATACCTGTGGCCACAAGCCCCAGGCTCAATGCAGGGCACATCCACCACAGGCACTGCCACATAAGAGGAGGCACCCACCGGAGAATGAGCACACACGCCGCCACCAGGGAGTAGGCCAGCAGTGTGCCAATTGACATGAGGTCCACCAGGTCCTTCAGGTCAAGCAGGAAGGCCATCACCGCTGCAAGAAGGACATGCAGTATGAGCATGGCTCCAGACCACCACAGGGCCGAGCGTAAGGTGGTGACCAGGAGCCTTACCTGCAAGGAGCCCTGAGGTAATAGTAGCTGACAGAGGGGTCTTTGTGCGGCTGTTGATGACGGAGAGGAACTTGAAGAGCAGCCCATCCTCAGCCATGGCATAGATCACACGGGGCATGGGGAACATGGAGCCCAGCAAGCTGCCATGGGGAGAGATGTCTCAGGGCCTGTCAGGCAAACTGTCCACACCCACTACTCAGATGGGGATGGGACTGTCTCTGTGCTGGAAGCAAGACAGCAGCTGGACAGGGCAAACACCCAACCAAGCCAGGACACATGCTGCTGGTCCCCATGCAATGCCAGGCAGTGCCAGGGATGGAGCCAGTCCTACCTGGTGGAGAGGGCACAGAGTGAGCCGATGGCAACGGCATAGCGGGCAGGCTCCCAGTCCACAGCCTTAAAAGCTTCAGGCAGGGGGCTCTCCTTTTTCAGGAGGAAGTAAGGCACCATGAGGGTCAGGGCTGCAGAGACCCCAAAATAAGCCACAAAGCAGATGAGGAGGGACACAATGATGCCAATGGGGATCGAGCGCTGTGGGTTCCTGGCTTCCTCCCCTGTGCAGAGACAAGAGGCAGCGTCCATCCCCACCCCATGGCACAGCACAAGGCAGCTGGCCCCAGGGAACAAACTGCAGAAGGGACTTCCCATGGCAGCATGGGGCTGGGCAGCAGCAGACAAGGGGCTGTTGGATAGGAGGGGTCCCCAGCTATGCTGCTGTGCTAGCAGAGGCTTCAGTGCTACCAAGAGCAGAGGCGCATGGCTGCAGCCCTGCTTCCAGGCATGTGGCTGCCTAGCAGCTGGGCTTGCAGCCCCTAGCCATACTGGCCCTCTGCCCCAACCAGCAAATCCCGCTCCCCTCAGAGCCTGCTGAATGTGGATCTTCTATATGCATGGGCACAGCAATGCAGCCACCACACCCTCTGCCCTTTGGCCTTTGCAAAGGCGTGCTCTCCCACTGCACCACACTCTCTGGCAAGGGGCTCAGCAGCTGTCATAGGAGGAAAGGAGGCAGCTGCCAGACAGCCCCTGGGGGCAGGGAGGCACAGGCAGTGAGATCAGACAGAACAGCCTGTACCAGCCACCCACTAAGTAGATTCCTGAGAGGATGAAAGGAATTTAAGAGGGCTCCCTGTGCTCCAGAGAGCAGTGGTTCTGCATGAACTCAGCCATTTAGAAAAACTTGAGGCTGGGAAATAACTGGACGGCACTAGAAATTCTCAGCACTGTCACAGCCTCAAATCAGCAGTGGAAAGACTACCCACTGCGCCGGGAGCTGCCTGTGAGGGCAGGGTGCAGCACAGATCCCACTGTGCAGTGCAGGGAGCCCCTTTTCCTGGGGCAGGGCAGGCTGTGAGCACTTTTGTGCTGGTCCAGCTGGAGACAGAGCTGCCATGAGGAAACCTTCCAGAAGTGGTGGGATGGGCTGTTTCCCACACCACAGAGCATCCTCCCCAGTGGGTCCCAGCCAGCCACCAGCCACACTGGGGAAATGCCCACATCACTGTCACCCAAGGTTGTACCTGTGGTGGCAATGCAGTCAAAGCCCACAAAGGCATAGAAACAGGTGGCAGCACCGGTCAGAATCCCTTCCAGACCAAAGGGGACAAACCCACCAGAGCCAAAGGCTTTTTTCCTGGAAAAGAGGGAGGAGAGCAGCTGCTGTGGGGTGCATGGACAGTGGGGCCAGTGCCAGCCCTGTACCAGACCCTGGCCTGACACAGTTGCTCTCCTTACCTGTCATCCAGCAGCTCCAGGTGTGAGTGGTTGATGTAGTCCTTCTCCGAGAGCTGCCAGTTCTTGATGTCTCCCTTCACAAAGCCAGCAATGATGACAAAGCCCAGCACCACCAGGTTCACCGCTGTGAAGATTTTGTTTACGAGCGCAGATTCACTGACGCCGAAGGCCAGCAGCGCTGTGAGGATGGAAGGAATGAGTGCGGAATCTCCAGGCTCTCATGTCACCACCCACAGTGCCATGGAGCTGCTCCTACACACTCACCGGTGAGCAGCCCAATCAGGATGAGGGCAAAGAAGTCCGGGTGCTCAGCCAGCACCCCTGGCAGGTGCACCGTGGTCTTGTTCATGAAGAAGGTGGAGATGTGGTTGCCAATTATGTTGTCGAATGACGCACTCCAGGCTCGAGCCACACTGGCTGTGCCTGGTTGATGGCAAATCTATGCATCAGTCCAAGCCCAGGGCAGAGCAGCATCAGCCACCCCCACTCCAGCACCCACCTCCTTGATGATCCCACCCCATACCCTGCTCCTGGAGCACCCACCACATGCTGCCCCAAAAAATCCCACACGTTGCCAGAGTCGTGCTGCAAGGAGCCCAGGCACACATGCCAGCATCCTGCCCAATCCCGTACCTATTACGTAGGAGAGGATGAGGTTCCAGCCAGTTGCGAAAGCCCAGATCTCTCCAACAGTGACATAGCTGTAGAGGTAGGCAGAGCCAGTCTTGGGGACGCGGGCCCCAAACTCTGCATAGCAAAGTCCAGCAAGTACCGATGACACAGCAGCCACCAGGAAGCAGAGGACAATGGACGGACCAGCCATCTCTTTGGCCACCTCCCCAGCCAGCACGTACACACCAGCCCCCAGCGTGCTGCCCACCCCCAGGGCTACGAGGTCCAGTGTGGAGAGGCAGCGAGCGAAACGTGTGTCCTCAGAGCCCAGATCCACCATGCGTCGGCGGATCAGCTTTTTCCCAACACTGGTCACTTTTCCCCTGAACATCTTGTCCCTCAGAGGCTGGTCTCAACTGCTCAAAATTCCTGCAAGAGAATGCACCATAGGAGTGTGAAGCTCAGTGTCCTGCAGGCAGCAGAACCCATACTGTGGGGAGCAGGGCAGGCCTGCTCCCAGGCAACTTGTCAGCATCAAGTTTTCACCACGCTGGTGGGGCAGAGACCATGGTAGTTCCCTCCAGGGCACCATGAGGCTGCATATATCCAACTTATTCAGTCCCTGCACCAGGTGAGTGAGCCAGGGATGAACACAGCAAGTCCATGGTGGGAAACAGACTCATTGCACAAGCGATGTGTGGTCCCCACCACAGGGCCCCTGGGCATTGCCCACTGTTTCCCAGCAACTGCCGACTGATTTGGCAGCCTGGAGATCCCTCAGACCAAACTTGACTGTTGGCACATGCCTCCAGCCTGGCACATGTATGTGCACAGCAGCAATGGCACAGAAACAAAGCATTCCTCCAGCAGAGGATTTAGCAGCATGAGCTGACTCACTGGGATGAGGCCATTCCTCCTTTGGTCCCAGCATCTGCACTACACCCTCAGCATGTTCCTGTGGCCAGACACACGGTGCGGGTCCACTGTGCACATTCCTCCTGTGCCAATAGCGCTTGCCAAGCAGCCCACATGCCCTGCAGGCTGCAATCACCCTTAACATGCAGCAGCACCACTTCTTTTGCTCGCAGCAGCCACCCATCCCCCATAAGCTCTGGGAGATGAGCACCCTATGAGCAGCTGGCACAGGGTGAGAGGAGCTGCAAGAGAAGTGTCTCCCAATGCCCACAGCCACAGCTGGCACCCCATGCCCAGCACTGGACCATCTGCTCACCAGCACCTTCTCCCTGCTGGCTGCTCCCTTCATTGGGAAATGAAACACATTCCAGCCATGCACCTGGGGCAGCATCAACACCATGCTCGTATGGTTCAGTTTAAGTATACATGAGGATAACTCTGTGACCCTTTTCCACTGAGGGGGATTACCAAGCTTGCAGTGGCAGTCACCAGCTTGGCTGCTTCCCCATAACCATCAAACCAGCCCATTTCTGAAGAAACCTCCCACTGAACTGACACATGCCATGTTCGGCTGTGGCCCAAGGAGCTGTCCCAGCCCGGGGCAGCCTTTGCCAGGTTTCAAGGTAACAAGTGCCCCAGCACTGGCACCCTCCCCAGCCACTGCCCAGACAGCTCTGGCTACCTTCCCCAGCGCTGCTTGATTGCTCCAAAGAGTTCTGATGCGTGACACGAGCTCTGTAAACTCAAGCACGGGGCTAGCAGCAGAAACATGCTCAACCCCGATTCCCAGAGAATTGCAGAAAAAAAAAAAAATCACAAGAAATGCCAAGGAAGAAGATGTGGAACATCCTCCCTAACACTCACGGACCCTGATACACAGGGATTTGCCGTGCCTGGTGAAAGGAACAGGTTAAGCACTCAGACGATCACCAGCACCCGTCAGAGCCGGCCTAAGGAAGGCTCAGCGGGGTCGGCTGGCCCTGGAAGGCTCAGCCCGCGGCCGGCGAGGTGTCTCGCCGAAAGCCATGCTGTCACACTCGTGTCTGAGATGGAGAGCACGCAGAGAGCTACAGGCGGGAAGAGAAGAGGAGAAGCAACGTGTTGGGCAACAGCTCCCGCCGGCAGGATCGTCCCGCTGGACACTGCATCCCGGTACCCACCATATCCCGCCGCGGCTCGGAACAGGTGCTAAGTGTCTCCAGGTACCGTCCGGAATCCTCACCCCAGCCCCCGCGGGGACATCTCCAGCCCCGGGGAGCTGCCAGACACACTCCGTCCCGCCCGTGAGCCCGGTTCTGCCCCGGGAACGGCCAGAGCAGGACAGGGCTCCGCGGCAGGTCCCATCCGCATCCCGCAGTGGCCCCACGTGCGGGCGGCGGCTGATGCAAGCGCAGCACCGGTTTCGCCAGGCCCCGCCCGGCCCTGTGGCGGCGCCCGGCACGACTCACCGGCAGCGTGGCTAGGCTAGGCTCGGCTCGGTGCAGCTCGGTTCGGCTTGCTCTGGTACGGTGTCGTTCAGTTCCGCTCCGTTCGCCTCGGGACTGCCGCCGCCGCTGCTGCCACCGCGGGAGTTGAAGGGCGTACCAGCTCCGCCCGCTGGATACTGGATCAGGCGCACCGCCCCGAGCCGAGCCCCGGAAACAAGCACCGGCACTCGCCTCTCCCCCGGGAGGCCCTTCCCGCTCCCCCCCCCCCCAGACCCTTCCCGTCGCCCGAGGTGAAGTGACAGGCGAGAGGTGAAGTGACAGGCGAGCGGGACCAAGCCCCGAGGCCGGTGCGGGGAAGCCCGTCGCCTTCCAGCCCCACCCATGCCCGATTCCCCGTGTCCTGCCCCCCTGTCGTCCATCAGGTCACAGATTTAAAAAAGATCTAAATTCAGTCTCTCTGTAAGGCTTCTCTACCTTTGAAGGAGTCCACAACTTCTAGTTTAGTATCATCAATAAACTTACTTAATGTACATTCTATTCTTACATCCAGATAATTTATAAAAACATTAAAGAGCACTGGCCCTAAAATTGAGCCTTGGGGAACCCCACTGGTAACTGACCACCAATCTGATATAATCCCATTTACTATAACCCTTCGAGCCTAACCCATCAGCCAAGTGCTCACCCATCATATTATGGACTTGTCTAGCGGTATGCAGATGGTTTATCCAGGACACTATGAGAGACATTTTTTTTGCTAAAAAAAAAAAAAAAGGTCTAAACATCTACTGGATTGCCTTGGTCAACTAGATGGGTGATCTTGTCATAAAAGGAAATTACATTCGTGAAACAGAACTTTGCTTTCATGAACTTGTGTTGCCCAATGACTGAACCAATGACTGCATTGTCTCTCAAGTGGTTTTCCGTAAGTCCAGAATACTAACTCTCCAAAATTTTACCAGGCACTGAAGTAAGACAAACAGGTCTGTAAATACCAGGGTCTTTCTTCTTACCCTTCTTGAAAACTAGGACAATATTCAACAGCTTTCAGTTGTCTGGGAAGTCTCCAGATTCCCGAGATCACTGAAAAATAATGGAGAGAGGTCCCATGGTGACATTGGCCAGCTCTTTCAGTACCCTGAGCTCCACAGACTTATGTGCATCCAGCCAGCTGGAACAGCAAGTTTCAAACAAGTTCAAGTTCAGCTGCAAGTTTATCATCCTGCCAGTAATGATCTTCCAACACAGGGCTCCAAGGATTCCAGAGCCCATCATCAGTATTGAAGACAGGCAAAGAAGGCATTCAATGTTTATCTACATCACTATTTGTGGGGCGACTGACCTCATCAAGCAAAAGACCAATGTTACCTCTGATTCTCCTTTTGCTCTTGATGGATTTTTAAAAGCCCTTTCTGTGGCCCTTAGTCCTGGCCAGCTTGAACTTTAATGAGCTTTGGCCACACTTCCTCCCTGCAATGGCAAACAGCATCACTGACATCCTCCTTGCCACTTGTCCTTTTTTCCATTGTCCATAAACTTCTTATTTCCACCTAAGCTCTAAAAGAAGATTCCTGCTCAGCCAAGCTGATCTTCTGTCCCGTTTACTCGACTTCTGACACTTTGAAATTGCCTGCTCCAACACTCTTAAGAGATGGCTCTCAAAAAGTGACTAGTATTTCTGCACCCCAATACCTTCAAAAGCAGATTCCTTGGTGACCTTACTAACTAGCTCCTTCAGCAGCCCAAGGTCTGCTCTCCCTACACCAGGGTCAAAGTATCCCACCTGGAAGCACCAGGTTTGTCCAGAAAGGCTTCTGCAGAGCCATGCTGTACCTCCATCCCCCAGCACCAAACTCCTCCACACAGCAGACCTCAAGTCTCTGGCTGAGCAGAAGCAGCCACAGCTGGACCTTTCTGCTCAGCCTTTTGGAGAACAGTGGGCAGCACTGGGCATTGGCCCAATCTCAGTAGACAGCAAGAATCTCTGATAAAGACACCTTTATTTGAAATAAAAGGGGTTAAAAAGATCATTCATTCAAGAGCTCCACAAGTATCGGTTGGCTTATCAGCACGGATGGATGGACAAGTGACTGTAGTGAGTCTGTCCCCATGTGTCAGCTGTCAGTCTCCCTCCAACTCACCACTCTCTTCCACTGCTGCATCTTCTGGACAGACTCCTAGGGAGCAACAGCAGGATTAAAGCACTGCTGCTCCTGGCATACAGCACCTGCCCCATGGAGAAGGCCACAGACTGTGTCCCTTCTACCTGGTAGCCCCCAGTTACATCAGCAAGGGAGCACCAGAGCATCCCTGCTATCTTCCCAGGGGCAAGGGTTCACACCAGTGAGGGAACATACCTGCAGCTCTGAGCTGAGCCTGTAAAGAGGAGACCATCTGGCAATAGGCTTCACACTGCACAGTCTTGTCAGCTGCAGGCAGGAGTCAAGTAGATGAGTACTCAACCCATCCTGAACACCCCAGACCTCTGGGGTGGCAGTTGGAATCCTGCTCTACCCCTGAACAAGAAGCCAGCCTCATCCCCACGAAGCTGCAGGAATGGACTCCAGGTACAAGCACAGGGAGAGTCATCTAGATTGCAGGTATCCTGCAGCCCCCAAACCCACAAGCTCCACGTACCAAGCTCGCCCTTCACTCGCTGCAGCTCATCCTTTACACGCTTCAGCTCCTGGGACAGCAGATCACCTGCAGACTGACAGGGAGAGTGTGTAAGTAGGATGCATGGGCAGTGACCCAAAGCCTGGTGCCAGCACAGCCTTCCCCATGAAGGAGCATCTCTGCAGGCAGCACACACACCCCAGCGGTTCTTGGGCTTGGGGAGCCCTGCTCACACCCCTCACCATGTCAGAGGAAGGCTCCATTTTTACATCAACCTTTGCTTCAGGAGCCCAGCACTATTGCAGTGCAGTGCAGCCCAACCAACATCCCAAGCCTAGCACCTGCAGGACCACTGACAGGGTGTGTTCATCGCAACAGCAGTGTCCAGTAAAGAAGCTACTGCTTGTCAGCAAGGAACTACCAGCACCCATGGGTCACAAGGATCACTTTGACAGGCTACAGTCACATAGTGAAGAGCCCTAAAACTGATACCAAATGCACAGATTTTGCAGGAGACTTCACACCTTAGAGCTTCACCTTGTTGCAGGCTCTGCTCAGTCCATCCGGGGGACATGTCACAGTAAGAGTGACATTGCAAGCCACAGGAGATGTGCATCTTTCAAAATCCCCTTAAAAAAAATTAAATTGACAGAAGCCTGCAGTCCTCTGAGGACCACAGAGGAGGTAAAGCCATGGAGCAAATGCACAAGGTCTTGTGTAAACCCAAGGGAAAGGCTGAAACCTGCTCACGTGCCAGCCCAGATAGTGGCAGTCCCATGTCTCATCACATCCCATGTCTGGCACAGCTGGCCACCAGTGGAATGGTGCTGAATGGTGCTCTATGGTGCCAGGACACAATTGGCTCTTACCTGCTCAGCAGGGACTGCATCCTCACACCCTTGAGTTGCGGCAGGGGCCAACTCACTGGAAAAAGAGGAGCCTATGCACACAAAAGTCCCGTCAGCTTTACCTGTGAAGAGATGCGTTGCCACTAGAAACGTAACTGCCATCCCCAGTCCATCTTACAACCAGGCCACAGAGCTGCTTCAAACCAGAGGCAAAACCTGTCCAAGAAAGCCAGAGGTCTTCAAGGCCCTCCAACCCAGCTGCAGTTCTGGGGAAAGCAGTGCACTCTGCCTGCAGAGCAGGCTGAAGCACCTCTGGGCACACCTGTTCAGTGAGGACCCTGGTGAGGAATGGCACTGCCCAACAGGCAGTTGCCCACATTACCCCATGCTCACCCCAACACAAGATGAAAATCCACTAGAGCTCAACGCAGAAACATAGACTCTCCTCATCATGGTACACTCACAAGGTGCTTGGTTTTCAGCAGGCCTTTGGCAGTCAGGAGCCAAGCAAGCTCCAGAGGGGCTCCTCTCTACAGAGGAGCAAGATCCAGCTCTGCATTTCTGCATGGGATTACACCTCCATACTGGTCACCTGCTCCCAAGACAGTCCCTGCTGCAACCAGACGTTCTTTGCTCTCACCATTTTCCTTGAACTCTTGGGTTCTGTTGCACATAAGGTCCTGCGTAATCAATCCTAAAATGGGTGTCCAGAAAATAAAAGCAAAGAGCATCAACCCCTACCCTGACAGCAACATGCACTGACTAGGGCCACTCCCTGTCCTAGAGATGAGCTGGAACACCAGATTTGTTCAGTCTCTTTGCTGGGTGCCTCTCCAGGGAAAGGGACTTCACCTAGCCTTACTGCTCCGTGTTACACTTCCCCTCCCCTGAGCCCAAGGACATTCTGCCTCCTCCCGTCCTTTCCCTGAGATCAGCCTTGACTCTGCAACCAAGACCTGAACGTTCTCCCCAGGGCAGCAGCTTTTCCCTTCCATGACACCAAAGCCTTTGGGGAATCTACCCAGATTCACCCTTACTGAGGCAAAAGCGCTTGGGGGAAGCCACTTTTCCCAGCAGATATAGTTGGGAGCAAGAAGCCACAGTATGAACTGCTGTAGAGAGCTTCCAGGAGGGCTGTCTGCAACCTCCAACCTTGACAGCAGCTATAGTGGACAAATATTAGGCACAGAGGCTGCCACTCCAAAGCAGCTACACCGCACCTTTCCTAGGGCAGCCCAGGGCTCAGCCAGGCTGCCTGCCCCAGGCCCATATGTGTGAGCACCCCCATGACCCCAAGTGCATAGGGTGAGGGCTCTAAACCAACAGGCTGATAGCCCACATTTGTGGAAGACCAAACAGTACTAATACAGCACTTGGGGCATGAACACATTTCCTGGGCTTCCCACCTGTGTCACTTCAAGGGACTCCTTACTCCCCACCCTCTGTCCCTTGTCCTTTGCTGCAGGCCAGGCCTTTCTCATTCTCCCTGCAGCATCAGTCCCCCCAAAGCTTCCCTGCTTTGTGTGAGGCAACTGACAGATACAGAATTACTTTCCATCTCTGTTTCCCGGGGGGTGGGTTTGGGAATGGCGGAAGGTTGTGCCACCGTCAAAGCCCTACTGGGATGCTGAAGCCGGGACTTGGCAGCGGGCGGCAGCTGGGAACCTAAGGGAAAAAAAAAAAA